>DF239302.1:89318-143758 GCA_000507305.1 Breviolum minutum Mf 1.05b.01
TATATGTGTTATGTACATGTATGTATATTTATGTGTAAATTTGAATATATATATATAAAAATACATTTATATATAGTAGAACTGCTTTTCTGATGTTTTGTCACATCTGTGATGTTTACTCATGGCTGGGGTCAGCTGGTGAGAAGGAGTGTCAATGAACTGTATCACCGTCCTGGGACCCCAAATAAATGCCAGTTGCGAAAATGTGTATGTTTAAATACATAGACTGTATATAATATGTAATTATATATATACAAATCTATCAGATATACCAAAAAAGCGCATATGCAGCATATACCAAAGCATAACATAAATAGTGTATATATATATATGGTCCGGAGGCCGGGAACATATACAAATATGTATACGTATATATATATATGTGTAATTGTATAGGACCCTGTGGAAGCAACCGTCCAAGGGACTCAGGAGCTGGTTCATGGGAGAAACCAAATCTGTGCAGTAGTAGCTGGCCACCTAAGGTGGCTACAGATTGGATGGATGAACATTTGAGCCACGAAACAAAAAAGGGCCTTACTTTCCATTGAATCCCTGTTGTTTAATAGGGATCTTTATAAAGGATAATTATAATCCCCAAAGATCAGGTAATACCCTTGATGCCACTGGGTACTAGGTTGGGATCACAGATTTGGGACCATGTTTGAAGTATTGAAATCATCCAATTTGGAGTCAATCGGTTCAAGTCATACGCAAGTCTCTATCGGAACAAAACAAGCGACAAAAGTCCAAACACAAAGTGACCTTGAGAGTGTCTTGTTGTGGGCTGGGATGTTTGTAAATTTTGCTGCCTAACGTGTTTATTGAAGGAGCAACGGCACATGTCAACAAATACAGTAGATAGATCTTTGGAAGTAGGTCGTGAATCATCTCGTTCATTGGACATTTACATATTGCATGCTAAGAATACAAAATGTTATGGTATGATATTCACAAATCTCGAAAGCAATACATACTATCCCTATGACATCCTATTAAGCAACCTTTTTGGATGATATCACCTGATGCCACTTGATTCACTATCATTCATCACCAAAAATCATACATTTAGAACGGCAAATGTGAAGATTTGAAGAATTTCATCCGCTTTCAATTCCACTTTGCTGCTACTTCACACCTTGCCTCTGAAAACGAACGAGTTGCTGTGGGCACTGGCACAATTGGTGATCCAGCCATTTGTGTTACGCAAGATTGTTCCTTGCAATGAACGAAGGCTCGATATTGTTCCTGGGCATCGACAGAGAACAACTGGTCCCTCCCTCTGTGCTATGAACCACTTAAATGAAAGGTTCAACATGTGGAATGCTCCCCTAAAAATATTCATGAAAAAACAAAACGATAAAAACCATAGAAGAAAAGTAATTTCTGTTGTATAATATGTATATATATAAATAAATATACAAATATATACATACACTTATTGTATTTACACTTGTCTAATGTTGTTGATGCAGATCAAATAAAAACTGCTTCCAAGCTGAAAACCACGCAATGATGATAAACTAAGAAGGGAATCCCACGCATGAAAGTTGATCTGGCCAAATGCTCCTTTTCTTGGTCTGCATGATCTTGAAGTGCCACATCACATCTTTCAGCTAGTTCAGTGGGTTTTCTTCTCTATGGCTTTTCTGATCCATTTCAATATGACAATCAAGTTTATCTATTATAGTATATCTTGTTTTTCCCAAAAATGCTACAAGGACTTCCCGGACAGAACGCAGAACAAACAAAACAACCAAAACCGTTGCCGACACTTCTTGCCCGGTCCCTTTGTTCTGAAAATTGCCCTGTGAACCAAGGAACCGTCTCCGCGGAATCAAAGAACTTGCTCCACACATCAAGGTTTGAAATCTTATCCACGGCCAAAAAGAGGAAATAGACACGTGGACCTGGCGGCTAGCAGAACAAGTGTCAGAAAAGCTACCAAGTTAAGTAAAACGTAGTAAAACATAGTAAAACATCATGCGGAACTTCAAATTTCGGGATCACTAACCATAGATTGAAAACACCTCAAAATACCTCACAGGAGCTCGAGGAAATGGTCATTTTTAGGAGGAAAACCTTTACTAGATTTCTGGGAGCCATGAGAGGTTTCACAGGACGACTTCAGAAATCCTGTAGATAATTACTTCGAGAAGTGCAATAATTTCCTGGCCAGATCTCAACCGCTGCCCATTTGTTCATTATTTAGTATCGAAAATAGCAATCATATGGGCATTCTCACCAAGCACCAGACAGTTTGTACAATTCGGGCAGTTTTTTTGTTTTTGTAGCGTCCACCCCAAAATTTGGGTCAACTCCGCTATGGCAGTAGAGTTGGAAAATGATGGTCTTAGAATGATAGCCAGGTGGGTGAATTGGGTAGTTGGCGGTTTGGTAGTTTACCTGTTATTGCAACTAGCCAATAGACTATCCTGAATGGGATTGAACCAATAAAACTGACAACTATTTTCTTCATCCGATGTGTTTTGTTTGCAATACTAGTTATTTCAAAACTAAAATTGGTTGTTGTAGAAGCACTCGATAAGACTTGGATGAATTGAAAAAGTAAAGGTGAAAACGTTTGCTAAACGGATCAGTTTCATTTTCTAAAAAGTTTGTGCTCAAATGACATGCAAAAACGTGTGCTTTCGTGAGGATAGATCCTGTAGCATATTTCAGCTTTCTTCTTGTGGGCATGAGATGTACAGTAAAAGATAAACATAATACCTGTAAGGTACCCGTACACATGTATACCAGTGTGTATCAAGTTAATTGGTACTACGTACTAGTATTTCCTATGCTTAAATATGTACATGCGATACGTGGCTGAGAATTCAAAATATGAGTCCATGTGGGATGCTTGTGAAAATCACACTCTTGGAGTCTTGGATCCTTTGGCCATACAGTGTCACGTCCCCTATTAGACAGCCACATTTGGATTGGGAGGTCTTAGTATTGCGAATTTTTCCACCCTAGTCAAGAAAAACTGTGCAAACATATCCCACGATTACATAGACAGCTCTATTTTTTGGGGGAGTGGTACTATTTTTTGTTTGAGTAATGGATTTTGACCTCATCTTCTTTTCATAATCATTTCACATCATGGCATACACATTCCTATCTCCAGAGGTCTCTAATAGGGTGGTTAATGCATCTCCTTTCCGTAATCCTTTCGTAAATAGTCCTCGCTCCAGAAGGCTGAATTAAAAAGGTTAATGTCATACAAGGGTTAAACTCTTCTGGAACTTCTGGCTAGGGGGGGTTATTGATCCGGGGTTGACATTACAACCTTAACCAATGAGATGGGATCTTACCCAAGACTGACTGTTCATGGACAATTCATAGAGTTGCCCACTTGGGATGTCATAATAACAACTAGTGCACGCTTCTCTTCATCCACAGTAGCCCCTCCATATGATATGATGCGCAACGGCAAATGGGACGTCTTCCAACCAGCATTTGTCAGAAGCTTGGGTTGTTTTTTTTCTCTGAGTGTCCGATTTCTCCCAGCCATGACCCTGCTAGGATGTCCCAGGGAGCTAGTAAAAGATTAGTAAGTGGGATATAACCGCAATTTAACCCAGTTACTAGTAAGTTACAAGTTGTAAGCCAATTTGCAAACAATTGATCCTAACTTCCTGTAAACATCCAAGTGCCTCTCTCATCTTCTGTCTGCAACGTACTTCGATTGGAACTTCCACGCAACACAGTGGCTGAACACGTCAACAAAGGCAGCCATGGGAGCCAAGCACCGAAAGTGAACTTCATTTCACTTACTGGAACTTCGGGACGTGTTGAAACGTCACACGGGACGTGTTGAAAAACGAAACTCACCTTTGGAGAATCGTAGAATGTGATGCTGTGTTTTTTTTGTGTTGTCACAAAATAACTGCAGTGCCCCTGTATGCAGTATACACTGTATAGATTTACATTAATGAATCTGTGTTTCTGTACTCGCCATAGGGCCATATTTTATAATCTTTATAAAGATAATCGTTACTAGGCACTACTAGGCCCCATATCCTTCAACTATGCAAAAAATAGTTCCAGGAAGCAGTCTCAAGGGCGGTTGGTGATTTACACCCCGCCAGCTACGTTCGTCTATCTCCCCGGGACCAATCCGGAATTGGATGACCCGAGGCGAAATCTATGAGCAACCGCCTCTAAAGGCGGTTGCTTTTGAGCCAAGCAGAATCCAACAAAGAGAAGCAAGTTCAGCTCGTAAATGACATTAATGGGGTGCAGGTTTTCGTAGACGTTACTAAAATAAATCGGGTGTATCTCTGTCCCAGAAACAGTCGAAGGATCGAGGGTGTAGATTTGATTAAAACACTCTGACACTTGTGATAAAAAAACTCATTGTGGGAATTTGACGACGACCACCACCACCACAACAACAACAACATGGACATGGAAGATGACTCCGTGTCATATTCAACACAAAAAAATGAGCAGCTGTGAGAGCACGGGGGTGACAATGAGTGACATCATTTACTTCCCACATGCCCGAAATATCTGCAAGATATCTATATATCCGCAGTACTGTAAGTGCTTGTTGGAATTGTATACACAGCATATCTATTGAAAACTTAACAGCTGATGACTTCAGGCAAATCACTAAAGGGATGGACATGTTCTCCAAATGGATCAACACTTCCAATTTCAGCCTCCAAACAAACATGTGAAATTCAGTGCCAAGTGAACGGGTGAAATTTCCCACATGTGTGTCACATTATTGTCCATCCCAGGATTTCAAGATCTGCCGGATGATGGACGACTGTCTTGATGATGGTATGATTTTCAGCATCAGTTCAAGTACTTTCCGGAAGCATCTTCAGGAAGAAAGTGTATTCATGTTGGCAATCCAAAATGCCATCAAATCGCAGAATTCCAACCTTGGGCATATTCTATATGCATGGGTAACTTAGACAATATTTAGCAAATCCCAAGGTACCTGCAATGTCAGAACAGTTTGGGCAAGTATTCCCCAATCCCAAGCTATCAGACTGACGGATGTTCCATCATGCAACCACTTTGTTTGTATCTGGGGATGATGAACACAAAAGCAATCACATATGCAATCACCTCTTCCTCCCTCCTCAACAGTGACCTGAGTCACTGTGCGGATCTCCATGGCAAGATGCAGCAAAGCGCATGATCACTGGCATTGCATACATGAGATACAATATGCACAGGCACATATTACATGCGGGTTTCATGTGTGTATATCATGTATGTCTCATGTATGTATCATATAGTATGTATGATGTACGTATGCGTAGATGTATATGCAAATGTATCTGTGACATGTGTAACACTTTAAATCTATATTCAGGTGCTGCCTGTCACTGCGCGGGTCAAAGTTGAAAGTCGAACGGTATGAAAAGAAAACTCTCGAGTTATCCAACTGATACTGCTTGGTTGGAAGTGGATATTTCCCGTTTAGGACCTGACATCTTTGTTTCAGGGTCAAGCTATTTGTGAGGGTACCAACCTTGATTCCCTTCCGCAGTGACTTGGACTTTGGGTGTTTTTGAAGCCATCACAAGCTGCAGCTTCAAACAGCGGGTGCCACTGCTCCGGGGGCAATACCTGACCTACTGACCTACCAAGTGAGCAATCAACTCAAGCAACTGTGGAGGAAGCAAGATGAATAAGCATAGGCTCCTGATATTGCAGTGACATAACTTCCATACACACCCGACAGCGCATGAGAATCTAAGCCAAAACTTAGAGATTGAAGAATCTAGTGGGTCACTTAGATTACTTCCTATCAAATCCTACGTATTTGTATGAATGCCTTATCCAAATCCCTGTAAAACCATTGTAAGTCGCTCCTTCCAAAACATCCATCCAACTATTCAGCGTTTGGCAAGACCTTCCCGTAGGTAGACTGGTATCTAACCCCGTCACATCCCATTTAATCACATAAACCACAGTTTCATAAACCACAGTTTTGAGCGAATATAAACTAAGGATGAATCCGGTTATAATACCTACAACAGCTATAGGAAGCCCTACCACAGTTCTGAAGTTTCAAGCCACATAACTTTTACTCAGAACAGTCGTGGAAGTAAGATTGAAGATGTACCCGCCTTTACAAAAGAGATAGCCTCCGATTGTGCGCGCCTTATCTGTTGATGGACAATTTTGAGGTGAATGTCCGCAAATCTCATAATTTGATAGGAGCCATTGAGCCACAAACCCTGGCAGTGTGATTCCTTTATGATTCCCCACTATAAAGTGTAAAACCCTGCCTTTTCCGAAATACTGTGTCTTACAAGACTCCCATATCCCACTGACATCACGAAACAAAAAAAAAGCGGCTATTCTACCCTGTTTAGTAATACCTGTTGATGGAAGACATCCTGCACAAGCTGATTTAATAAATATCACATTATTTGCAAGGTTTTATACATCCCAGGTGGTTGGCCGGATTTCTTCCATCAACAGTAGGGATGATTGACAACAACCATAGTGTCACTGGGTTTGGCGATTCTTTTCCTGAAGGCGGCGGCTCGCAAATGCTCCTAGACAGGAAGCTCAAGACTTTGGGTGTTACCCGTTTGTGATGTCTAGACAGGAAGCTTGGTGATAGTTTCGAGCTAAATGAACAAACAAAAGTCAAACATGATGTCTTTGTTTTTGTCAGATTGGTTAAACACAATACATTCGAGATTGCCGCCCCAGGATTGCAATGTTGAATACCTAGATACTAAAGGAAGCCAAGCGCTATATGGTAGGTTATCTCCAAGATTGATTGACAGACTTACAACCTACTTACAAGGTATCCTGACCATCGTTGATAGCCATTTGCACCATAGTCTAGTCTAAATTTAGCATCTTGCCAATGGATCATTCTTCCTATTGCTTGATGACCATTTCTATTCTAGAAAAAAAGCCATCAAAATCTGTGTATATATATAATATATATATATATATGATGTGTATTTTCGGACGATGCAACAGTAATGTTATATCAGGTCAATTAATATTATGTTATATACATGAAAAACAAAGCAGGTATGTTGTAGTACAAGAACAAGTATAAGGTCATTTGGATTGGGAATTCTGGAGTTCCTATACAAAAAACCACCCACCCGGCCACCATGGTCATCCAATCACCCACCACAGCAGTGCCTTTGCTAAGGGTTTCAACGCCTGGCTGTTTTGCTGTTCGAAGGGTTATCCAAAGCTCACTGGGAGATACTTCCTAAATAAAAATCGGCAAAATGCAACCAGGCACTTACAATGATGGCGTGACTTTCTTTGCATTCTCATCATCTGAAAGATATTATATACATATCATAAAATTCTATACATATATAGTTCCAAAAAAATAGTTTGGAAACAAACAAATAGCCACCCTCACTACACATGCCACGCACGCGAATTCTGAGTTTCCACCCGTGGATAAAACACAGCTGAAATGCTTGAAGGAAAAACTCTGGGACCCTGAGAGGTCTTATGGCACATCTGATCTTCCAATATGGTCAAATGATACGTAAACACGCCGTTTCTTTTGCTCCCCGTTATATGCACTTGCAAATAAGTCCTATACTGATCAAACAGCAGCACTGTCATTCCTTCGGAATTGCAAAACCCTTGAAGTACAGCAGGCACGATGAAATAGTGAGAACCAAAATAGATGAAGGACTACAATCTGCGTCAAAAGATTTTATGGTTCAAGATTTCATTTTCAAATTCTTATGATAATGATACCTACACTGCAGTGTGTTTTTTTAATGAGGTAGCTAGCCCTGCACAAATCACCAACAAACACCAAACAAACAGTGGTGGAGAAACATATGTTCAAGCGAAGTGATATTCAGCAAAGAAGAAAATCATAGAACATCTCCTGAAATGTCCAACTGACTCCAAATTCTAGGTGCTAACTTAATGGAACTGCACAAATTACAGTCATATCACATATCTATGAATAATAGATCCTTTGTGGAGAATGATATCCGATTTGCTATATATAAATTTTCCACTGTGGAACCTACAAATGCAAGATAGTGTAAGACGTTTGAAGTTTCCATTATTTTGACCGAATCCATACGCAATCGGTTCATCAAAAGATTCCATGCGCCAAAAAGAAGATTCCCAGGGAGTGGAACAAATTGCAAACTGAAAAAGCAAACAGGCAAATAGATGGTTTGCTCTATAGCTCTTACGTAGTCCATTCTGTTGTGGGTACAGTAACTCTATCTGCTTCATCAACTACAGCAACCATGACATTCAGCGCACCTCCGCCGTTTGTGAGGACCACCATCCCATCCTCCCCATCCTCCTCAGCAAAGAGTTGACGGTAGTTTGTACTTGCTGGTCCATGAGAGCATCACGTGCACTGGGCGATATGCGGAAGCAAGAAAACATAATTATATATATATCTATGTATGTCAAAATTTATGCTAATATATACATATTATATATTGTACAGTTTGACATATTGACTATAATGTCTGTATATATATACTTTATGCTGTCTTCATCATTTGCAAATTCTTCAAATCCTTCCACCCGGCGAGCATGCATGATAACATAATATGGTATCAGTCACATGAACATCATCAACTATGTCCTGCAAGAAAATTTTGCCTACCATCTCCTCCCTGAATGCTGCTCCCATTTCGTCCTCCATGATCCCAATGATCCCCTTGGCGGCCCCATCCTTGCTCGGGGCGGACATGCCCAAAATTGAAGGCACACAACATACCCTCAACGATTCCCATTTGAAATGCTTCCTACATATCATGCCTCCACAACACAATGATTGTGCCCAATATTTCTTCAGACATGCGAACTTACTTATGATGGATGTCTATGGTGAGGGGAAATTCGATGCAGTTTGGAGGTTGCTATACGGAAAACAACCCAAATATCTCAATCATGTTCATGTAGGTGGGATGTTTCTTTTGAGTATGCCAAGTAGGTACATAGGACATATGCATGTATAGAAATGAAAACCAATAACAAGGGTTTTATGAATAATGATGACATGTTCCTAGATAGGTCGATGATGGGATATGACACAAATGACACAAGCTCGGTAGAACAATTGGATACAATTGGACAATAGGTTCAGTTTTAGATGAGGAGAGTTGATTTAAACCACATGTTTCAAGCTTGATCATGCTTCATCCACCCATCCTTCCCGACATACATACTCTCAATTTCTTCCCCTCAAACCCGCATTGTCGCACCTCCATTCCATCGGTTGCCACCACCCCAACCTGCAATCAGAAAAGGCAGAAGTGCAAGAAAATAACAAAACATCACAGGACCCCAACAAGTGTTTGTACTTCTCAGAGTTGTCCATCCCGAACAACTCTACAACGGTTTGATGTTTCTCTCTGGTGAACATGACATTTTCAATTGATTAATGTTCCATTGTTTCGTTCGAGGGAGTGTACATACTTCAGTTCCTGTCTTCAAGTTGTTACTGTATTTCTTTACCTCCAATCAGGGTTCACTGTAGCGCAAACATTTATTCCAATCCGGTTATGAAATGATACTGTTCCAGTCAACATGAAGTTGGATGCGGATGCAACGAGTGAATAGAATTTCTTGTGAAAGTCTCGAAGCATACACCGAACCAATTGAAACAAAGCTACTGTTGACTGGATCTTTAATACGGCATGTACATAATATATAGTCTTTTGTTGTTTCTAGTTGTTTTTGTTTTAATTTGGGGTGAATAAAAGGGACTCATTTCACTTACAAAAAGGAAAATCCAGGTACGTTCTTTTTTTGGTGCCAGCGTCATGGTCCAGCTTTCACTCAGTTCACTCGCTTCTGCCAACAATGACTGAAGCGTCAGACTGTGTCGTGCCCTCTCGCAGGCCTGGGTTCATGCTGATCACTCTGGCTATGTCTTGTCGTAGTATGAGGTCAACTAGTGACTAGTGTAAATTGAAGTAAATTGTGTAGTTATCCGTCTGCAAAGGTTTGTGATTGCCAGGGTTCATGTGGACAGAAGTGGATACAAGGAGCAGTGTGCAAAAAGTGTTTAGTATACCGGCGTTTGCGAACGCATCGCACAAACAGACATTCATACAGGAGTATCTTATGTTCTTGTGTCCAGCCTCTCTTGGGTGGTTGTTGCATGCAAAAACACTCACAAAATAGCAGTCCCTCCAGTGATGGATCGAATTCCGCCCGCATATCCATCACTGAACAATTCCCACTACATACTGTGAGTGGCATTTGGTGATGGAATCATCCTGGTTGTATGATTTATGTACTACACGTTCCAAAAATTGTTCACTTGTAACAGTGACAGGAACTACCAAACACAGCGTCGGCAAACATGACCTGAAGACAAGCTAGACTAACCTCAATTGAAGTAATCTAACCTCAATTGAACAAGAGGAAAATCAATAATATTTCTGAATAATCTTAAACATTAAACAATCGGTATTTGCCACCTCACTGTCTCCTTTCAGCATAAGGAATCCGCAATCCCTCATACTTTTTCAAACAACTTTGGATACTCAATGCTGCACTCTTGGGTACGAGCAATTGCAGGTATCTTTAAAAAACATGATTTCAGGCAGGGACCATCTCCCTAAAGCTGGAGAACTTCACATCCGTTTCCCGTCCTTAGTGCCTCACCTCTGCAACAGCATTCAGGGTGATCATGTTCAGACCTTCGAGTCGACGTTGATCATAGCGCCACACAGCGTCTTGCCAGCGGACGGCGCGCGAAAAGGATCCTCGCGGGGCAAACTCTTGAACTCTTGAAGTTTGAAAACGAGCTGATGGAGATGTTGGTTTGGGGGACCTTGGAACTGGTAACATGAAAGGAATACAATCTTGCTTTGGCCATCTGCTTCTCAGCAGCCTAAGTTTCAGTGAACCACACTAAAACTTTGACTAATTACTAATGACTATATAAACATGAAGGATCTATGATCACAGAAAACTGGTACGAAAACATCTGATTCTGAGTAAATATATAATCATGATAGTCACAGTCACCGTCCATCTCTCCAAAATTGTTCAATCTTTCAAAATCCATCAATCCACTTATTTGATTGTCCGGTTATTTTTTGTGCTATCACAAAGCAGTAGCAGCTGTGTCACCATCCAGGGAGTCACGGTGTCCTAAGAGGGCATTATAGGTGATGACCTGGTGCAGTTGAAGAGAAGTTTTATGGAGATGACGACTGAGAAAATATGGAGATCCTGGGGGGTGCCACTCTACCCATATCTACCAATAGATGTATCATTATATGTAGATTTATTATCATTATTACTAGTTGGTGGTTTCAATCCATTTGAATAATATTTGTCAAAATGGGTTCATCTTCCTCAAATAGGGGTGAACATAAACAATATTTGAAACCACCACCTAGATTAGCATTATTGCTATGATCATTATCACTATTGTGGTTTCGCTATTGTGTGCCAGGCCGAAGAAATCGGCAACGGACTCCATGATCTAATTGTGAGTCGTATACGACTCAATGAGGTTCCGGTATCTTCCGGTAAATGGTGGTAGGAAAAATAAAAATCACTGACTTGGGCTAGGCTAGACTGTATATTCAGTTTTACATATAGGTTTCGATTGCCTGATAACGGGTGCCTGCCAGCAGAACTAGAAACCTCCATGGAAATTCTGTTTAACAAAAACCTGGGAACACCTGAAATAAGGATCTTGCTACATTCCTGGCCCTGGAGTTGGCAGCCACGTCCCCACAAGGGAAACTAGGTGCCGAGATGCCGAACAAATCGACCATGGAGATTGGACAGTTACTAGCATGTCCAAAAAATTGGTGGAAGTAGATGGTAAAGAATGATGCCATGCCGCAATGCTCTCCAAACGAGAAACAAGAGCTGAATTTCGTGCTATATAGTAATTCCTTGCTACATACAGAATATTATAATACAGTGCCTGTCCCATCATGCATAGTGCATCAACTATGCTCTGGTTGCCTTGGGAAAACCACTAAGTTCAGTGGCTCTGACTCGTGCCGAACCCCCTAAAACAGCCATTCACAGCTCACTTGCTCATCACAGCAAGCAGCAAGCACTACCCACTGCCTAATGTTTGATCCGTGGCTTGTGTGTGTGTGATTTTCCAATTTCTAAGGGCAGCCCAAAGTAACAAACTGTTTCCAAGGAAAATCCGATTGGATTCCAAAACCACAATGCGCCCTTTTCATCAAAACAACACTGGGATACTGCCCAGCAAAACTTCGCTCCCACAGCAACAAAACATACAACTCCCACCTCGGGTTGCATCACCCTCTCTACCAGCTGGGCAAAAAGTTCTGTGGCACTGCACCAGTATGCAACCGTGCTGACGGCGCTGATGCTGGCGCTCATGGCCACGATGTTGGCGTCACTGCCCTTGAGAAGCGATCGGTTTTGGGAGTCATACAGCAAGTCTTTAAGCATCACACGGGAGTTTTTGATAGTTCAAGCGCGACACTTGGAACACCATATCTACGGCATTACACCTATACAGTATAGACTTTAAGTTTGGATTGCATACAAAAAACAAGCTTGAGCTTACAGTAAATATCACATATTCAGAAATTCAGTCAAACTGTAAACAACTCAACTCATTGAACAATTATATACAACATTTGCAACTTCAAGAACAGCTACGTGAGTTAACGGCTGCAAATGATCTTGCAGTAATCTTAGTTGACCCTCATGGACTGGGTGACGGTGTCTGGTGTTGAATGACACATGTCCCTGAATATCTCCAAAAACGAACAGCAGGAAAACATAAGCCACTATAGTATATAGAAAAGGACATCATCTAGCAAAGCTTTAGTTTGGGATTGTCAACATTCTAGCTTTCTGGGTGTAGAACATCATATTTCACCACAAGGTGAAATAAGGTCCATTGTTTGGCTGCGATGTAACATACCAAATCATCCAAATCCGGTCTGGAGGTCAGAACTATAGGAGAGTCTCGAACACACTGATCAAACCAAAACACAAAAAACAGCCACATTTTCACACCAAACCATCTTGAGAAAAAAACTACACTCACGCTTCATCAACCACAATTTGAGAAATTCGTTCAGTATCAATTCTTCACATTCACTACATAGCATTTTTGAGGATTCTGGATGTAACCTTAGTAACTGCTATTCAATCAACGATCTTCCAGGGTTGCATCGATCCCATGGATGGTTGTAAACATTGCAGGCTTCCAAGCTCGGACGAGAAGCAAGGTCGGCCAGCAAAGCGAGGGCATGCTGCCAATTCTCAGCCTTTTCACAAGCACTGATTGCCTCAACAAGGGGGAGGAAGGGATGGGATTTTTGGGTGAAAAGGTGAAAATGATGTAAACACCCAGAGTTTTGTTTGACATACTGTATACCATATAATGTTGGCAGAAAAAATGGCGCTGATTGAATCGTGGCGTATTAGAAATATATATATATTATATGTGAGGGCTAAAGGTATGTATAGGTTGAACACAAAGTGACATACCCAGCAAAATAATATAGCTGAGAATCCAAAAGTTGTCAACTTAATTGCAGTGCTTCCCAATGATCAATGGATTTTTAATTTTGCCCAAAGCACCAACAAGCAAACGTTTCCCAACCAAAGTAGGAATTGCCTCGAAAACACCGGAGTCATGGCTATTGAAATCCCCCCTTCCAATACCAGTTGCAAATACGGCAATTGCTAAGGCTGCATTTCCAACACAACATTGTGTTTCATGATAGTTGCGGCATCCAATCTTGATATTATGTAATCACCACATCACAAGTGTACACTCAACTCTTCTAAATGCGTGCCTCTGCCGCAAATTATCATATCAATCAATTATGGCTAACAAATGCTCCCCTGCTCCCCAGTTCATAGTGACAGTGGGCCCCCTGCTCCGCCACAACTGTGCACTCAACCTCGTTACGGCAGCGATGGTCACCACATTGGCTGCATCTCTCTGTCGTGCCAGGTGCAACAACTGAAGGGCACGCTGCCATTGCGTGGCCTTCTCACAAGTACCTGAGGATGCTATGAACATAGGAGGAATGGGATGGCATTGGTGCATTGGTACACCTCCCCTCTTTATCTACCATGATTTAATGCAACTTCGAGAAGGATCACAGAAATGTTGAGAGAAATGCGAGTAAGCCATGGGTTTCGGAGCAAATTTCCTTAACTTTAAACAAACACCTATTCTTTTTGCCTACTTTTCGCCCACTTTTATTGATGGCTTGGCCAAAAAAAACAAGGAACTGATCATCGAACTGAATGTCACAACACTAGGCCTCAACTTCTCCTGAATGGCAGGGTCAGGGTGCTTGGACCCCTAATCAGAATCCCACACAGGTAACCAGTCACGAATCACGAATCTAGATATGATGGTGTGCAATGTGCAACTATAGTGATATTGCTGGCTGATGTGACAAAAAGAATGGGGGTGTGGGTTCAGTTATCCAATCTAGATAGATTAGAAGTTCATTCTCTTTCCCTACCACAGCCTACCAGATTGTGGTTCGGTAGCTGGATAAACTTTCCAGTGCGGTATGAAATGACTTGTGTAGTTTTTCTCAAGATACACATCCACTGATCCTCCAAAACCAACCATCTAGATAAATTACAGCCTTGAAGTCTAACAGCTCCCCCCTGAAAAGGATCGTGTTCTAAGCATCATTTGTCAAAGGTGAGCTGTTGAAGTTCACTGGTGCAAGTGAATATGGTCTATGATTGGAGTTTCAACCTAGATTTTCTTGAAGTCACAAAAAGCCACTTTTGTCCATAGATTGCTTTACTAAGCTATACTCTGATGTCACAATAAAAATTCACTGACTACAATGGCAGAGGCGTTTGTGGCGGGAGTTGCTGGCAATGTTAGCTGTTAGCTATCACAATTTCATGGCGAATGGGAACGGAAACCATCGATTTTGGAGTCCGTGTCTGCTAGGTCCGAGCGCAAAGTTAAACATGGCAGCAAAAATTCACCAAATTTGCCATTGAAGGAGTACAACTTTGAAATTGAAATGGATACCAAATACGGGTTTGGAAAAAGCTCCTTTCAGATCTGACTATCTTTGGATCTATGTCTCTGTTAAATTTCAGTATCTAATTTTTTGGAAACTCGCAGTTTGTGCTGGTGACCCACTCAAATTTTCAATAGCTTCTCGTTTATAATCAGGACACTTAATTAAATGACCACTAACATCCGCTATCCAAGTCGCTCCTTTAATTGTCCGCCACTGGATAGCTATCATGAACCATTTCTGAGTGATTCTGAGACATCACCGCATTGTCTTGAACATGTTGAAACCCTAAAGGATCCAGCCACATTCCCTATCATTTCCGCAATATGTTTGTGTACCTTTTTGATTTGCACTTCAAACATCACCGTACTGTATCTGTATATTACAACCACGCTGGTCCTTCTTCAGAAGCTGAAGCAATTCCATTGCCAGTCTCCATTGCCCCGCAACTTCACAGGCTTTAATCGCTGAATTGTACCTCCATGACACCAGTCCGTGGTTGGTGTCTGAGTGACACGGCTGACACCGTGAGTTTCAACCATACTAGGAACATGTCTACGGGGATGTATGTACGGTAAACATAACAGTTCTGAAGATTCGATAGAATATGTCCTACAAGTTCAATGTCTGGATTCAGTTTTCACTGTCCTCTTGGGATAGTTCAATTCCAGATAGTCAAACCATATTGAAAAGTGGTTGTTGCTACCAATATCCAATTAATTTGAAAAAATATGTCCATCTCAAATAATTATTCTCAAATGATCGAGGGTACATCCCTTTTGGCAGTGGCGTGGATCGATGCCATCTTTTCGGGCGGACTGCATAGGTCACGTGATGATGTTAGGCTGCAGCTTCTGTCGTTTGATGTCGACCAACAAAGAGATGGCTAAGGGCCATGATGAGGAGAGCTCACAAGTACGAACCTGGTTGGCAAAAGCTTTTGGGTACAACAAGCAAAATAACCACAGTTGTATCTTGTTCCAACCAAATCAACAGATCAGAATAGGATGATCCAAATAAACATCTCTTGCAAACAATGATGGCTATGCAGCTATGATCTGATTTGAATAAAACGCTCCTTAATCGTAATACCATCTGATCATGATAGGTACCAATTAACAATACGGATGTGGTCGATCTTGCATTTGGTATGGCACACCAGCAGTCCACATCCATATTTCCAGCTGTTGTTTGAGGTGTTGTCCAGCTACACACAGTAGCTTGACAAAACATTAAGTTAAGATATCCTTGTTGTTCAATCCAAAAATCGCAAACATCTCACAAAACGTCTCCCATCACACATCAACAAATAGAACACAAGTCTGCACTCATTTCGTCGTCATGTTTTCACACCAGCTCACCTTTTCCCAAACAGGAAACCTGGCTGCTGATGCTGGTGGCTGAATTTGGAATCATAATTCACCACGCACCAAAACCCAAGCCTCATCAACCCGAAATGGGGGAAACATCCTTCAGGTGACGTTATGATTTCACCCAAGGACCATTGCCATCCATTGCCAAGTTGCAGTTGCATTGTAGGTCACCAGATTCGGCTGCAAGCTCCTAGTCTATCAGCTGCCAGCTTCCAACATGATAAGACCGACACTGGATGCGCTTAGGCTGTTGATTTGGATCATTGCTCGTGTCCAATGTTGGTTGAAAATTGCATACCCAAATCAGTTGGCAACAGTTGATCTGAATCTCCCAACAACTATACTATTTACATACATAAAGAGTATATAAAGATGTTTTACTGCCTCGTTTCATGATGAAGGTGCCACAACCACGTTTTAAAAAGGTATCATTCAACGTCCTCATGGCCAATTCCTCCAGCAATTGCATAGCGATTCGAGGTCTACAACTTGAAATGGCGGCCTCACAAGGTCGTAAATGGCCGGGGGTTACAATATAACCCCTACACATGGCCAAAATTAAATGAATAACTGGGGTGAAACAAACAACCCTATTTGGGTGAAACAACGGTTCCCCTATAAATGACCTTGTATTATAAACGGATATATATCTGAGGTGAAAAAAAACTAGTTATAGGAGTTATGATCCCATGAAAAAATTGGGATCAGGAACCCCCATCTTGTAGAATCTATGGCCTGTTGGTTTGGCAAGGCCAAGGGGCCAAGGCAGCAAATCCCATCGAGTTAATCGCCATGGATCATACCGTTGAAATATGTCTTAAGTGGAAATTGCGGTGATGATGGTGATGATAAAAGGTGTCATGATTGGTATGATGGATATGAGTTGTAGCAATTCCACTGTATCATATATAATCATCAAAACTGCGAACATGATGATTCTTGAGAATAGTAAAACATACCCCCTTGGTCGTTTACAATGGGGGAAGTACATCAATCACCTTCGGCCAATCCAACTTAAACAACGTACGAGAATACAGTCAGCACTCAATCCAAGGTGTTGCTCTATCTCAACCAGTATCACACTGACCATCCAAGACGGCCCTAAACATCAATTGATAGTACCATTGAGTCGTGTTAGTCAATGCATATATATATATATATGCGTATACTTTAGACGACATATGTCAACATGTAATGTTTTTGCTGGCTATTTTTTCCAGCCTGCAATGATGAAAGCTATCAAAATCGCCATGGACATTTGACATATTCAACTGCTGTAATTCAGTGGACCTACCACTTCCAGAAGGACAATCATGGACCATGTCATGTTATGTATCCAGAGGTTCAACTTCCCAACTTCTATACTTCACCAAACTCTCCCTGAAACGCACCTCAGAACGGATACATCAACCAACTCATCGTGACCCAATGGGACCAAGTGACACTGTAGCTTTGTAGATCCGGTGGCAAACGCAAAAAGGTCATCTGAAGCAACAACTGCAAGGTCCATGGCCAAAGCATACTGACGCTGTGAAGGACGGCACTCCTCATAGCGTACGACTGCATTTGATTGAGATGTCTTCCTTAATAGACCAAGGATATTTATGCAAAAGGTGAAAGGGAATGATTGAGACCTCTTTTAGAAAAAAATGTATGCAAAGAAAACAGCAAAGCGACCGCTAGGGCAGTTTCAGAATATTAGAGTGTTGAAAGACATGAACGGTCCCATTTCAGAGTCACCACTGATGGTTTGTGTCTTCGGTTACAAGAGCCAGCTGTGTCATAAGAAGCTTCCCACCAAACAGCTCTCAATCTTCCCATTCTCGCGTATACCGTAGATCACCCTCCAATTACCCATCTCCAACATCTTATAACTCAAGATCTTGGAGATATTTTCATTGACATGTTTTTTGACAAAGGCACATAAGTACCACATTAGCCTTGATGGCCAGCTGTTGCGACATCCACCACATGTGCAAACATATCCTCCAACGCCCAGAGCCCTCAGGTCCGTTCGGTGGTATCGCCGGTCCAGCCACGGCAGCGCCACCTGCGGATTGCTCCGAAATTTCCGTGATCATCCAGGAGTTCACCAGCTGCGATGGTTGGACACCCTTGAATTTTTTTAAATGAGATTGTTCCATAGGTTTTTATAATATAAACTAGTGATCCCAACTTTGTACAACAGTATGAATCTTAAGCACATTCTTTGTTGGCTCAAAACCTTGCTTGTTTGAAGAAATCTAGAATCCGAACTCCTTTTTTCTAGGACAATCAAGGGCTTTCAAATTGTCTCTGCTATATCAACTAATTGTTCACATTGTCTGGTTGGTGGTTTCAACCTTTTCCTTTCCATGCGCTCGAGATTCATCTCACGCCTAGCATCTAAATTCAGGCAGTCAAGGCCTCTGTACAAGGGGCAAACCCAAAGGGCAAAAATTGCAACTCAGCTCAATCAAATCGGCACGCTGTTGGCAGCATAATCAGGTCCCATCACCGATCCAGACGTCTGTTGCGCCTTGATCACCACTTGGGTGTGTTCCCTGAAATCTGCAGGCATCTCTAGCTCTTCAGCACAGAGTGAACCTTGCAGCATGCAATCGACGAGAGCTGCATCAAGACGGCTGGGATATGCCTTCCCTTGGGCCGTTTTCCAAGTCCCATCATCGTTTTTGCCTTCAAGGCGGATCCAAGACCTGGCCCTGATGGCCGCATCGTGGGCCACCCACGCCCTCAAGATCTGGGGCAAAACGAGGGATGTGGCAAGCTGCAAGCTCCATAGAGACCCTGAATCACCATATGACGCTTGGCGTTCTGCATCTGGTCGATCATGTGAAGCTCAGCTGTTCGCCAGATGCTTGCTGCCTCAGGATGCCTGCTCGACTCTGCAGGATGCTCCATCAACACCGCTGTACCAGTGCTGTAGGCCGTGATGAAAAACATCAGCCATCCTTGCATCAGATCATTCGACACCAAGACTTGCCGTTGCTGCCTCAAAGTCAATGTCGAAAGGCCCCAAGGCTCAGACACAGAGCGAAGCGGCACCATCTTGCTCAGTGATTGCACGCATCCGAGCGGCACTATACGTTTCACAAGGGGGCGCCCCCACCACCCCAAGGAAGAAGCCACTGCGAACGTAGCCCATCCACACAGCTCGCGATTGCGGATCCCGCATATCACATAGCTTTGCGTCATAGACGATGTCCAGCGAAATGACCTCAACTGCCATGTCACGTTGGGATCCCAAGGTATGCGCCCACTCGATCATATCTCCCTCTCGTCTGTGCCCAGAGTACAGGTACAAAATGTACCTTGTAGACCCCACTCTGCGTGGCTGCCTCTCAATCACCGGTGAGAAATTGGGCATCACATCATGATCTGAGATCCAGGTGGGCTGAGAAGGTTCCAGGCTTGGAGCAGCCTTGGTTTGTGGCCTCGCTTCTGCATCTTGATGTGGTGGTGGTCGACGTTGTTGAACGAAGTGCTGACCGAGCAGCCCTTCAACCCATCCATAAACCCACAAATAGGCATTGAAATCCAGCTGATGCACCAACTCTTCTTGCAAACGCCGACTGAATGCCCCAATGGTGGCAAAGGAAGCTGGCTGCAAGAGCTCAGGGAGGTCAGGAGGATCAAGCTCTGCTGCATGAGAGTGGCACCGTGCCGCAAACTCTTCCATAATGTCTCAAAGATCAAGGCAAACCACATCTGGAACTCGTCCTTGATCACCAACCTGGTCCTCATGTTCAGATTCGTGCAACTCAGGCTGCACCTCATCATCTGCCGGCAAGTCAGGCATGATCTTGTCAGGCTGTGCCACCAACCATTGTTGTCGAGTAGGAAGCCGAGGTCCATAACATTGAATGGCTGGAATGCGATGTGCCGCCTTGCTGTCAATGCCAGGGCGAAAACTTTTAAGCTGCAATGCATCCACTGGTAACCAAACTTGTTGAAGTGCTGCAAGACACTCTCCATGAGGGTACTGCAAATGCTGCCTCAAACGTTGTATGGTGTGGTAGTCTTTCAAACAATGACCACATCAGAAGAATCCATATAGCTTCGCGCCAATGCATGCTGACTGTGCTTCTTGTACTTGTGAACCGACAAGGCTTTCTGTGTATGGAAACCTTGCCCACATTCTGCGCACTTCCACTTCATGTCTACCTCTAGTATTGCGGGAGAACTTGCGGTCGGAAAATGGCCACCTGCTTGCATCAATCCTTCACGAAACTGCAACCGCCAAACCTGATAACGTGCCAGAGTGAATCTGCGCAATGTATCTGCTTGAAAAGCCCGCTGCACCATAGCCGCCCAATCCCTCGCTTGCTTCAGTTGATCAATCCAAGCCGAAAAGTCAAGGTGAGGAAGAAGAAGACGACTAAGACCAGGAGTACGTTGCTGTAACCATTCCATATCTTGCTGAAGCCGCTGGATCCAAGATTCATTCTCAAGCGCTTCCATTTGATGCAGAAGTGTTAAGAGAACGTCAGGTGCATGACGATATAGTCTGGCTGCATACCTTAGCCGAGCTACCCGCAGAATAGTGGTGATAGATGGCACCGGCAAAACAGCTCCTATCGAATCATCAGTAGTGTGCTCCGTCTCTGCGAAGTTTTCCTCTTTCAAGATCACCCTGGCAATTTTGAAAAGGAATTGCTGACACTTCTGGTGTTGAGCCACTGTAAGCACAGGCCAGATTTCGCAACCAAAGAAAAGCCTGGACAGGACAAGACTTCGGGCAAGCATCCACCTTGTGTCTGGCGGAATAGCATCATTCTGCAGAATACACTTTCGACTGTCCGTGAGTGCTTCCCGAGCCCTTGCCAAGCGATATCCAAGCTCAACATCAAAAGACATGTTTGCAGAGTGCTTGATGCCAAGATGTGTATATCTGGTTGTCACCGGTAGACGCACCTGTTCCCAATCGCCCGGTCCCAGCGTGACTGTGCCTGCTTTATGGAGTTCCCTCCGTATCGTGTCTGAATGACGTCCATGCAGACGAAATAAAACCTCTGTTTTGCCATGAGCATAGTTCAAATCCAATCCCACCATTCGACATTGCTGATGCATTGTTTGAACTACTGCTTTGGCTGTGGGGAGGAGATCTCGAGCATCAGTTGATTCAAGATAGATCGCAACATCATCCACCCAGGTGATAGCTGGTACCGAAATGTCCCCAGAGGCTGTGTGCAAAACAGGTAGCATCGGAAGCGCCACTCTCATGAAACGTTCCAAAATCTGTTTCATCACACAAGTGAAAGTCAGATCAGCAACTGGATCACCTGGGCGGGTGCCACGCACACTGCGAAGGATTTCAGGCAGGCACTGTGCACCAAGTTTGCGAGAAGAGCTCTTGGACCACCATCTGCAAAGATTCTGGTACATGAACCGATTCCAATGCAACCGGATCTGCCAATGTAGAAATGGCCACATCCTCATCTTCAATCGCATCTCCATACCCCAATTGATCTCGTACCACCGTTGAACGCTGGGCACGATAGAAAGCTGAGCGAAGGTCGAAGAAGATCACTGCACTGGAACGCTTGCGAACATTGGCTTGATGTCGAAGCAATTGCAGAAAGTGTGCAGCAAAGTGCACACTCATGCGCGGAACTCCTCCAATCTGAAAAGGCAGCAAATGTGGTTGAGCACTCGCCATCAATCGAGCCCTGACAATTTTGTGGAATACCTTGGGAACCACATTCCCAATGAGAATGGCCCTGAAACTCTTGGGATCGTCACTAGGGCCTTTTCCTTTGTAGAGAGGATAATATTGCCCTCCCTTCCAAGACAAAGGCTGCTGGAGAAATCTGAAGAACATCACCAAGGAAGGATATAGAAGCTCAGCTGCATGCGAAGGACTGGCCTTCAACAATTCTGCCGGAACACAGCCAATAAAGGCTTTTTGTCCATGGAGAGTGCGAATAGCCTCCTCCAGTTCAAATATCGTGGGCAAATCATGTACTGGCATAGATTGAGCAATGGCTGCTGTCAAGGCACAACGACTGCGCTGAAGTGATGTATGCACCAGCTGTGTGCCCGACACATTCACTGCGTCTTCAGTGTCAGCAAAGTGCTGGGCCATTGTGTTCTGCGCAGATGCCATTGGAAGCGGTCTCCTCCTTCTCTTTCTGAACTTGGGAAGGGATCTTTTGAGGCTTTTCCACAGAGATGTACCTTGGGCTTCCTGAAGTTCATCTCGAGCTTGCTCCGCAAGTTGTGTAAGATGTTGCGCTTCATCCTTGCGTAGCATGGCAATACGAGAGATCTTGACTAGGTGCAGTTGATGGAGTGCATCGGCCGTGGTGAAATCATGTTGCTTCATCCACCTTCTGTAACAAAAGCCATCTGACTTCTGATCCCGCCATGACGCAAAGATCAACCGCATGACACCAGCCCGCCACGTCATACGCAGTTGCTGCAAATGTCTTCTGATTCGACGTGAGTCAAGCAATGTAGTCCACGTTTCATCTGAAATCCATGAAGGTTTAGGCTTGACAGGTTGAAAGGGAAAGGATTTTTCCAAGGCTGCTTGTGCACCAAGATTGATGTGGAAGGCATGAGCATCTGCTGACGCAGTCCAACCAGGACTGGTGGCAATCAAATCACTCAAGATTTGCTTGCAAACCTCTTTTCCAGCAGGGGTTGACATGGCATTCTGGTCCACTTTCAATGTTGTATGACACCTCATGCGCCCTTGTGTAGAGAGGTGCCGCTGGAAGCAAAAGCGGGCACACACTGCTTTGTGATCTTCCTGCATGGTGTCCTTTTCAATGACATGCGTCCAGGTACGCACACTGACCCTTTCCGAAGGGACATTTGTGGCAATATAGTCAATGCGTTTCCAACCGCCTTTTGAAAGCCAGGTTCCCTGAGGAAGAGACCAATCAGCAACACAAGTCTCAAAAGTAGCTGGAAGCCACGGCGTCCCTTGGGATCGCAATCAAAGTTCACCGTCGTCACCATCCATAGCTGCCATAGCTTTTTTGATTTCGTCCTTCATATCTTTTTTGATTTCGTCCTGTTTCTTTTTTTTAGCCGCTTTGTCGCAGAGCCGAGGCTGCGTGTTTTTTGTTGCCTTCTGCTTGGCCTTCTCCTCGGCTTTTGTTTTTCGTTGCCATTCCGCCTGCGGATCGGAAGCCGATCCAGACTGGAAGAGCATTTCTTTTCCGCTGCGAACGGAAAAGACGGGATTGGCCAACATAGCCAAACAAGCCAACCAAACAAGCCAACCAAACATGGCTGAGTCGGATTACTTTGAGATCCCCGGTTGCCTAGAAAATGTTTCAGCTCATCCTTGAGCCAAAATGGCTACGGAATCATTTCCCCAAATAGGGATGAACATGAAAAATATTTGAAACCACCATCTAGTTGTGGATCTTATCAAAAGTTTTATGCCGGACCATCCAATATCCGACCGGTTGGACCCTTAAATTGGCAGTGTTTTTCCATTTGAGTCACCCTTTTTGAAGACACAGGCTTCATGGATAATTTTAGATATCTGCATCTAAGATATCTAAGATATTGGGAGAAAAACTACCTCATAGTAGAATATGTCATGAATATCATAATATAACACCTAATATCAGAACACGCTGGCTGTGAGATATTCTGAGATCCTTTGGCAACATCCACACCCTCTCACACCTGTCTCCTTTTTTCAAACTGATGTCGCCAAGGAACATGTGATCACAGTGGGTTGCTGATGATGAGACTTCATGAGTCGGAGGAAGGTCATGGCCAATTGCCAACGACCAGACCTGGGTAAAATTGCATTGACCCCAATCAACTTGGGCGTCCCTCATTGTTGGTGCTGCTAGTGTTGCTATTGTTGTCGCAAGTGGGAAGGAGGCCAACTATACAGTCCGGTAACACAAGAATGAGTTTATTCATCTATCAGCTTAAGTTCCAACTGCTGCGCTGTGATGATTAAATTCGGCACTCTTTTTGGACCACCCAAAACCTTGCATTGAATAGAAAATACACAACCACACCAATACGCTAGGGCTCAAGGACCCTTGTGTCACGGTTGCTCCATTTATGTTTCCCTTCATACTCACTTTTTGTCACAGATTATGGACCTGGAGTAACATGCTATTGTGTATTCGGAACTTCCTTCTACATGAAACACTGCTAACACGTAAACTTTGGCATCCATCCGGCACCTACACAGAAGCACAACTTGACCGGCGTCTGATTTGTCGCGAAAAGGCCCATTGATGGCGCTGATCAACGAGTTCACTGTGATGATGTTGGGTTCAATCTCCTGGCTGCCGTGTTAAGTTCAGTGGTTGACTGTTTAGAAATTCCCTCAGTAAGCCTGAGTGAAGAAACCCCGATTTATATACTTGGCGATCTGTAGAGGTTTGTGAGAGAGCAAACCGCCATTTCAAGGGGATACGGATACAGCATATATATCTGATGTGTGTTACTACTTTGGATGTTCCTGTCTCGCATTGGTAGCATAGCATCGGACATACCAATGTGAGAAAATACTAACACAAACATAAACAATCCATCCGACCCGCATGTTTACAGGCTGCGGTCACCGTAGTTTGAAAGTTGCAAACTCAACACGCACAAACACACACAAACACAAGTGAACGCCTATGCATTGCAAAATTTGGATAGAACATGCGACCTTTCGGTCAATACCTGCTGCGCAGTTGTGCATTTCCACAGTATGTTATCGTCACGGTGCCCTCTATACATAAATGCACCTGAACCACATCTATCATTTATTCATATGATATATACAAAATATACATAGAACACGCCAAAATGCACATACTGCAACACAACCAAAAGGGCTCTGTCGCCTGAATGGAAACTATAATTCAATACAATTCAAACCCCGGATGAGTATACAAATACGGGAATCAGATCCAGTATTGGTGAACAAAACTCAGTTGGTCACCAAGAGGAACTACAGTAACAACCCAAAAACTACAAGCAACTTGCCAAATAAGGCACCTCGACACTTCGATTTTCAATCAAACAAACTACTAGTTGCATGGGAATTTTCGACGATTGACAATGGAGAATCAACAGGTTTGCTTCTAGATTCTAACTGCCCCATTTGGGTTGCATCAAAGAAACATTCATGCAGCAAACTCTTGTCGGATATCGGACAACCTAACTGCTCGATTGGTCTGTCTCGGAATCAGTGAAGTGGTTGCGCAAAGTCAGTCCTTCCCACAGAGGCACTGAAAGACCAGGAGACCGTGGTGCCACGATGACGCGTTGAGATAGGTGCCTTAGCGCTCGTTTTGCTCCCAGTTTCATAGCACCAAATTGCAAGATATATGGATCTGGATGGGTGAATTTACCCAATATGGTAGAAACAAAATAATTAGAATTTACAACATGTATGACTTTGGGGGGATTCCTTTACAACATGTCTGACCCCAAAATAAATTATTCACCAACCAACAAAAAGACATTAAAACATATGTTGTAATTATCCGTCTTAGGGCACACATGTAAAGGTTTCCTCACCTGACCTCACATTGTCAAAATTTGACGCGCCACGAGTTTGTAATTACAACCCGGATGTTCGACGAGTACTGTATGCAAACTGCAGCTAAGAAACACGAAACATTGAGTATGTTGTCTTGTCAAACACGAACCATAAGCAAGCAAAAACATTGATTGGATACGATCAACAGCATGTCATAGTCTAGCTAACCTTGTTGGATGACAAATACTTAGTGTAGACTGGACTGTTTGGCACTGTAAATGCCATGCAGTTCAAGAACTCGATAGGAGGCACCAACCAGCTTGAAAAAAGAAGGAAGGACGACCCTCAAGGACAATGAACATCACCTTCATTGTGACCATGAAATAGCAGGTACACAGAGTTGATCAGACTTTGCTTCCCCTTCCAATGTATAGCTTCGTTGCACTGGGTTGGCCGCGAAAGGCCCAGTGGCCCTGCTGTGATTTACATAGGATACAAATGTGACTTCAAAATCCCAAAAAACATATCAGGAATAAAAAGGTCGAGGTTGAAGATCTGCGTGAAACAATGCATGCGTACAAATTCAAAGTACTCTTGCGACCTTTTGAGGGAAGGTCCACACTCACATCACAAACAACCATACAAAACCCTATTTATTTTATGTACCTTCAACCAAAGTATATACCCTTGGATGATGGGGTTCCCAGTTTCCCACACAAAAACTAACTTGTCGTAACTCCGTGTGCGTAGATTATGGTTCATGTTTCTGAAACCACTTCGGGGTTCCAGTCTTCAATTTTTTGAGGGGCAGAGAGGTATCATCGGATTTATCTCGCTAAATATCACTAACCTGGTGGTTTCAACCCATTTAGTCAAATTGGATCATCGCCCCAGGTAAGGGTGAATATAAAACCTGTAACACTCCAAAGTCGCTGACCCCGACCACTCTGAAGTGTGAACACAGTGACTCTCGTTGTGGCAAGCTGGTGCGTTTTTAATGGAGTCAAGCTGCTGTAAGTGATGATATCTGCCTGCAATGCAAGGTGCTCCTAGGTGGGCGTGGCATCAAATGCTGTGAAGGCATATCAAGTTTAACAACAGCTCAAAACCATACGCACACATCGGATTACATAGGCACGTAGTCAGTCACATGATTGTAGTCCACAGGTTGGAAGATCAGGCTGGAATACAACTATTCTACGCCCGAGGGTTGCCACTGGATTCAGTCAAAGCTTCACTAATGTTTTAGATTCGCAGTTTGGTATTCCAAGTTTAATCTATGATCTTTCCGTGAGAAGGAACGATTGCTTGAGAGCATCCTGGTAGAGTTCCAAAACCACTAGGACCCAAATCACCCCATTCCACTGCATTAGATATCTAGTCACTCTGAATTTCTACATTGAATGAACCAGCAACCCAAACAACCATCTGATCTTTCGCAACAATGTACCAAGTGAAGGCTTAAGATGGGAATCCCCAAGTCATCCCGAAACGGTAGTCACATTGCTGACCAAGGAACAAGTTGCTTCACCAGCAGTTGAGCACGTTGCCATGAGATTTTGCTACAATGAGCCAATGCCACCTCGGTAGTGGATGAATTTATCTGCTAAAAAGAAACACGTCTCCTGGCTGCACAAAGTCTAGAAATATGGATCTTCATATATATGCTCCATGTATGGAATATTTATACGAACATGTACTGTAAATTTATATGCATAATCTTAGGGCAAATGTAGGTAAAGTATGTTGTATACACGGAGCATTTGGGTATAACTGGCAGTGGGAAACCAAAATACGAAATCTATACGATAAAATCCATCAAAATCGCATCAATATCTCAAAGGGGAGCTACCCGCCGTATGTTGTCAGGGTTGAAATGTTGGCCAATGCTGGAAGTTTCCCCAGCATGTCTCCCTTGGATGAAGGTTGGGGGTGCCATTGACTGGTGATCCTGCTCTACCCTACATTCACCTCGCTCATCTCTTTGGACCCTTTGGCATTGGAAATGTTGATGCTTTCTTGATCATGTCATTCATGACTAAGCACCACCCCGCCCAACTGATTTTGACACTGATGTCTCAATATGTCTCAATGATTCTCAATGGTAGAAGGCCTACGCCTACGCATCTCCTGGTTGGCCATCTATATTGTCCAATTGACCTCAAAACATTAGGAAAGATACAGTACCCCGTGTCCTTCCTAAACGACTGCTCGGGTTTGGGCTGTGGGATAGTAGCTAGTAGTCGGGATAATTTGCTGGGAGAATTGAAAAAAAACCGTCAACCCCAACTAGATGGTGGTTCAAAAATGTGTTTGAACAACAGTATATATAGGTATACGGTATATGTATACTGTATATCATTGAAATGAGTCACCTTCTCCACTAAGGCTTGCCATAGCCAAACATCTGTCAGACCGATAACCTGAATTGCCGTGTGGCGTTATAGGCAATGAGAGCGCCTGCATGGTGCTTCAACCTGGGCATAAACCTATTGTTTGGTAGGGTTGATCTTCAGGTAAGGGTATTAAGATGTAAGCTTCAGAGATTGTCTGCTTCCATCCCTTTAAGAAGAGATAGAAGATTGAGTTTTTTTCTAGTGAAACTGAGGCTTAGGGAACACAAGCAACGTTGTTGCCACAGGCATGGCCACACATATTTCATCGCCTGGAGTGAAGCAACAAGACGTTGCAACTAGCACAACGAAACGAACATGTTGCTGCCAGGAAGAATCCAAAACTTGAATAAACAAACACTAACCTCGCCTCCAATTCTCTGAAACAAGGTGATTCTGGGAGGATTCCTGTCCTAATCCAGTATCAGTATGATGTCAAGTGATGTCACTATAATCTACCAAACTGACTAAACCTAGGGGAAGGCCTGAACGAGTTTCAACCACTTATCACAAACAGGCAAAGCATGGCGCAATGTGGACACTATGAAAGAGGCCACCCGCCCTTAACAAAAAATCAAAACACACACACACACACCCACTCAAAACTTCCCTTGGACTTGGCAATCGCCTGGTAAGGGCTATGAAAGGATTAAGAAATATCTAAAAGAGCTTTCATTCTATGCTCTTGACAGACATTTGCATCAACATCTATCAACCAAATAGCATTCCAAATGGTGCCAAGAAACTCAGTTTCGGCTGAAAACACTTTGCTTTGAACTCCTTGCCTGGAAATGCCGCCTGATTTGCGGGATGGATGGCTGGAAATCAAAGATCATCCCACCTTGGGAAAGTGAAACTCATCTTGATTTGTGCCTCAGGAAGGGCTATTTTTTTTTTGTATTCTTATGTTTTAATGTTTTGCTTTTACGTTTTAAATGTTCTTTTTAAACCGAGGCTACTTTTGAATTCACTATGTCATTACATATGTTCTGATGTCTTTGGTCTATACGGGCTACCTTTCTAGCCTATGAAACTTCCCTCTGCCGCTGTGCCATGTATCTTTGACGGAGGGGGTGTCCAACAGGCCTGCAGTCATGTATCTTTGATATTCCTTGATATTCCTTTCCAGCAAGTCAACGTTTCAGCGAAGGCTATCCCTTATGGTTGTCAGAACAACTAGATGCAAACAAATCATATATGTATAGGACTATGTTATATTGACATAATTGGTTTTACCATCAAGTACAATCAGTTGCCACAAACGCCCTCTGCACAACACATCTTTCTCTCTGTCGAGTGTTTGCGGCTATTTTGAAGGAGCACCCATGTCAAAGTACACTAGACTATCGTGAATTACACATTGCATTACACAAGTATGCGCTCAATACCGTCTAATGTCTCCTATATGTGATGTCATTTAATGTCTAGTTACGATCAGGGAATCTTTACTACCATCGCCCTCAAAGCTACCCCTGCCAGAAATATGAGTAAGGCTTCAAGAAACGACTTAACTGTTCCACTAGTTGTCTTGCATGGCTCTTTCTGATGCTTTTTAACTCCGAAACATACAAAAAAACGGAGACGTAAGCAGCCTAAGTGTTCAAGCGCTTCGGTCCAGTAGGTCTTCCCCATCCTCAGGATTTTTTGGAAAGCAACAGTCTCCACCTAGAGGTTTCATGGTGACACTGCTACAGTAGGTGGTTCAGCCACTGATTCACTCACACAACTAACAACATGCACGTCAAAATGGGATTAAGATGAACGAATTCACCATAGCAGAAGATTTCAAAAGAGAAAACCTTCTCTGCCCCTTTTTTGATCGGATTTTGCCACTGTAGTCAATCAACTCAAAATCAAACCTCCAGTCCCTCCGTATATTCTTGCCATGTCTTACAACAACAACTCTTCAAACGTTTCGTTTTCCTGTCCCCCTCCCTCATCCCTGAACCACTTCAGTACAGAAAGTTATGCATAGTTACACATAAAGTTAAAAAATTGAAGTTGCTCTCTAATCACCAATTACTTGACATCATCCACAACCTTCACCAACTTACCTACCAAGTTTCCCGCTATGGACAGCGCATGAGTCGAAGGGTCACGCTGGTGTGGCTTGAGTCTGATTAATTGTGCCGTTATGGTTCACTCTCGTGAATTTGGATCCAACGATATTACATATTTATTCCAAACGGTGGGGAAGTACAAGTGCATGTATCATATATATATATATATATGTATACTTTTATATACATACAAATGCCACAATCGAAGTGTTTGTGTGTGTGAAATCGAGCAGCATCGTTGTATCATCACTTGCATGCATGTATCAATTCCCCACGTCTGTTTACTTCTACTGTATTTATGTCCATCAATCGTGAGAGACACACTCATCACAAATATAGAAACTCAACTTTCAATTTACATTCAGGTGAGTCATTCCTTTCCATATGCTTGTCAAAACACTGCGAATGTAAAGACTCCAACTAGGTTGAAGTGAGTCTTCCAATTGTCAAAGTGACATGAAAAGGTTGGTGAGATGAAGGTTTCCTTCAATAACATCTGGGTTTTATGGTAATGATATACTGATATACCAGATTGAATCAAAGCTGTCATTTGCAGACCTACCTTTATGAACAATCAATTGTTTTGTACCTTCTTTGCCAAATGGCATGTCTTTCTTACAACCTGGCATGGCCAATGATAATTTCCCAAATTATCTAAGTTCCTTGTTCAAAGCAATCATAGTCATGCCGCATCACTTGCTAAGGAGTACCAGTACATGCCAAGCATCTATCTGGATTTCAATACTCTACCAAATCTGAACCATGCTTACTTGGTTGATATTTTCTTAGGTGATTTCGTTGGCTCTACTTACTTGTTGGAGTTTCTGTTGTCTGACATCACGATAATTCACCCAAAACTGGGCCGTTGATGGCTTTCTACAAGTGACTGGTACAAAATTGTTACAATGAAATGCCAATGTACATTTGGATCATAATCCGTTCAAAAATGAGCCCATAACATTCCAAAGCCATCATGTACTCCTCATTGCAAAGTGTCACTACCTGAAAAATAAAAGCAAATCAGTGCAGTTCTACTCCTTCATGTAAGAAAATGAAATGTTAAAACTAAACTTGTACAGAGTTTGTGCCATAATCATCCAAAACTTCAACCATGTCTTCCACAATTGCTGCAACCTCATTATCACCCCTATCAACCCCCCGCCTTTGTTGTTGCCGCTGCGCATCCAACGATTTCCTGGCGGCAGAGTCATTCCATGCAAATGATATTCAAAAAAACATTATACTGTACAAATGAACAGGCCTTCGAATACATCACAGTATATGTTCATGTATTTTCTGTATGTAAATTATCTACTGTTTGACCATATGAGGTTGGCAAGATCCAGTTTTGCAGCTGCAGTACTTCATCCATTTCATCTTTGATATTGCCAAATGCAATGATCACAAAAAACACTGTCACTATCCTACCCAACCATCGAAAAACGGGAATCGCACTGTTCAGCGGCTTTGTCAGACAAGGATGAGAGTGTTCTGGATGGCTTGAAGACTTTTGATATTGCTGCCTCACCCCCACCTTAGTTGTGCATCTTATTCTGTCTTCGTTCTAGAGTAGTCATGACACATGTCTTGATTGATCTCCATCAATCTCAGATCAACCTGAGTATGCTTTCAGTAATCAACCTTGATGGTCTATGATGCCCCTTAGCACACACACTCTCTCCCATAGCACACCTCCACCGTAATTTCCATTGTCACCATAACCTCCGCCATCACCAGCAGGTGGTACCCAATCCACTTGACCCACTGGCAGCGGACCTCAAAAGTAACAGGTATTGCGAGTGAAACATCTGCATGGGCGGCGCCGAACAAATGGGCTTGATATTCCTGTATAGGTGAGAAGTGGTCCTAAATTATGCCTCAATTCTGTAATAACTGAAAATCCAAGTATATGACTTGTACTTAAGAATCATGCACCCTGGTTTCGCTATCGGTAATCCAATGAGAACTAAACAAAAACACCCATCAAAACACTCAGAAGTCATCCAATGGATGGCATAGAATCCAGGTTTTGAACTCAAAGTTGAAATGGTGGTTTGGGGGCCTATAGGTTTGGAATTTTCCATAAACCCTCTAAATGGTAAGACTCCAAACCACCCACGCAACAAACTATACGTTTATAATCAAATTGCTTGGGATAAACAGAACTAGTGTAGATTGTAGCTGCGTATAGCTCATTGAACGACAATCTCCCTTCCTGTGTGTCATTTCTTAGCCAACTTTTGTACGTAGAATCGCCCATAATCACATGTCGCGGAAGCCGACAAATAAAACAACAAATCAAATGGCTGTTCTTTCAAAGCATACAGTGAAAAAACAACATGTTTAATGTAAATAGCCAATATCATCAAAGATCTTGAAAACAAGATATCTAGAATCTCCAACACAAAAAACTCCATATTGTGTGACTCATGTGTGCCATCCCAGAAGGACGATGTACGTTGCTTTGGATGTTGAGGCTCCGACTCAATCCTGCCTGAGCACATGAAAGGTATGTTTCAATCAACAGCCGAGAATAACAATCAGAACAGGAACAACAAACATAGCAACAGCAGGAACAACAACAAACGCAAGGGCATCATGATAACTTGCATGGTGAAGTGTGACTTCGGCTTGCAAACTGCTATGCCATGGGATCTTATGGGATCTATACTCTATGATCATCCAACGTCATGACTCATTAAACCCATCAGCAAATGCAAACAAATTGCCTCATCAACATTTGTTGATTCACAAACAATCAATATCATCATTATCCACCAGCAATCAGACACCAGTTTCCGAGCCATCCATCTCATGAAACACAACACGCTTGGACCAAGGAAAACTGCACCTGGAACATCCATTGCATGGCGTTGTTCTGCTGCCTCGGCGAAACATCACAAATTGCCAGAGTGGATCTTCATAATCAATCAGTTCAAATAACAAAACAATCCACAGCATTGCTGAGATTCACACCATCCACCATCCCAACCTGCAACATGCAGAAGGATAATTATATGTCCCATACGTTGCGTGGAAGGAATTTTGTCTGTCGAGAAACTTCATTGAACGGGATTTCAAAACTATGACAGATGTAACCAAAAATGAATGGCTGGAACCAAAACCATCAATCGGAAAAGACCAGGATAATCAGCTTGCAAACCGCCAGTTTGGGTTCCAACCATTGGTTTCCCAAGTCCTACGCCAAATTTCATCCAATTTATGGATGTGCCCTTCGTCTAAGGTCTGAATATCAAACAACTTCAATCTACAAGACATCAGGACCTACTGGTGAATGCAACAAAATTGTCCCTGAGTGTTTCTGAGAATATAAACACTGAAGTTCATTGTGTCCTCTGAAAACCAAGGACTCTCCAAAGAATACATCAACAAAATCTTTCGGGTACGTTGGTTTCAATCCCAACAGTTTGAGACATCCGGAAGTGTTCTTGAAATCTCGAACTACATACATATCCCTATAATTCTCATGGTTATGCTTCCCTTGGCTCGACACCCATGACAACCTCAAATCCCCGACCTCTCAAGTCACTTTGCATAAATATAGCTTGTGAACTATTGACAATTTATTCAGGTCAATAAAAAAAACAATGCCATGCACGTCATGCTTACATAGTGTACAAATTGTTTACAGCCATGGTCTATGATTGATTTGGAAAATCTACACAAGAAGTTCCCATCATTTCCGTTCACCCTAGAGGGGCGGCACCCCGTGCACCTCCTTGTCTCTCCCAACGGTCACCTTGGGGAGACCTGAGTGGACTTGGAGAGTTAAGGGTGACAAGTTACAAACCCTCCCATGGTTATTTCATATCAAAGGTCATGTGTCGTGTTGTTGTTTTCATCCCAAAATATATACTTTCTGACCACATGTGAACAGTGAAAAATCTGGAAAGATATGAGAAGTGGGAGGTGCCCCATCTTGTATCTTCTTAAGCGGTATGTAAGGATATCTATATGGGCCAAAATTCCCCAAAAAAATATCCAACGGCTGGCACGCTGGAGCTGATAAGATGAAAATGTCTCCTGACACTAGGTGCAATTGATTGGTCAATAAAATACTGAATATCAGAATATTATTTCTAGCTAGAATCCTAGTTTTTATGACCCTCAACAGTGACAACTGATACCTATAGGAGGTACTGTACTCAAATATGCTCATGAGAATACCGACGCCTGAATCAAACTTTGATATTTGATATCTTAAGTTGGTGCTTGGGCTTGGGCTGAATGATCATGTTCACGCAACCCTATGCCCTTTACAGGACCTTCACACATTTCGAGCTTGGATATCCATGGCCGGAACTAACAGATTCCTAAAAATTCAATGAACACAAAGCGCCTTCGGGTGTTCCTCCACTGAGTGATAGTTATTCCTTGTATATACTGTTTGGAGGCTTGGGCATCCCAACATCAACCCTTCATGTTTCAAACGCTTTCCTTGGGTGGGAGAACGCCCCGACACCACACCCATTTGTTTTTTCTCATTGATCGATTCCTGCAATCCAAGTGGCCAAGAGCCATTGTTGGATCGTTCCTGGGGAGTTCCAAAAAAAGCGTGTTGACCGTTTGTAAGGGCTCGGTCGTGGGTGGAAGCACGAAAAAGAAAAATGTTGCTGGGTCCAACCCGTCTGAACCATCTAAATGCATCAGCCAACAACCTGGCACTATCTGGTTGATCTGTAATGTTACAACGTGTTTGCACTTCATTGATGTTACATCTTCACGTCTCAGATCGAAGAAATAAATGCTTATACATCTTTTCAAACAATTTCACAGCCTGTGCGTGTGTGTGCAACCTGCAAAATACCCTTCCTCCCATGACCACGGATTTGGTGGAACATGACCCAAATGCAATAGGAAACTCTGTTTGAAAGGTATCATCTTTCAGGTCTACTGAAGCATGATTGAGGAAGACTAGTCCTTTCCCCCTTTACCCAACGCAACAAGACCATCAGTGTTTTTTTTCAGATTTTCACGAGTTGCCTGGTGAGCGGCTCGGCCATTCTCATACCACCCTTGCTGAGGGTCGGCCTGGCGGAGAATCGCAACTGCCGTGAAAAATGTGCTAGATCTTGTGAGATTCACATATAATTTGTCCATTGAGGTAGGAAATCGAATGAATCACCAGCCCCCCAAATCCCATCCCATCCTCCAAAAAAATATATATNTATATATATATATATTATATATATTATATATATTATATATATTATATATATATTATATATATTATATATATATATGGATATTACACAAATATACACACATCTATATGACATATATCAAATTACCAGTCAAAGTCTGACCCATCAACTCTTGCTATCCAGTGATGTTGAAAGAATTTCCCACCATTTCCCAGCTCCAAAGAGCTCTTTTGCTGGCCATCACTTCTTCCATATAAATCACCGAAATGGAACCCCTGTGATTGATACCTAAAAAACCACCAAACCCCAGGAGATATTTTTGGAATGTTTTTCCCGGGGGGTCTCCTAGATCCTTTCGGATGGTGATTGCCATACTTTTGAAACGCCATCAAACAGTATCGCCGTCACACTGACCCACCTCAATGAATTCCATCCGGGGAAGGCTGCCACAGTTTAGGTGACCTCGTCAACTGTCAGTATATGGCAGTCCTTGACCTTTCAAAAAGGGTACCCTACCTCCAACTATAAGTAAAATAGATGAGTTGTGGATGGAACATAAGTTTTTCAAAAGGGGCCATGGTTTCGTTTCAGGTTTCAGCCAAACTCGAGTTTCGATGGGAAAGACTTTTGTTCAGAGTGCTAAAAGAAGCCACATCAGCCCCAAAGTTGAACGAAAGGAGCCTTTAGAAAGGATGACCTCCAAGTTTGGAATTGTAAATTCCCAGGGATTTATGTTTAGGTTCCAGGTTGAAGTTTGGATGGGGTAGAGCAAAACCTTTGGAAGGGTTTAACATCCCGGGCTTAAGGCTTACACTTCTTCCAATTCAGTCGGTGATTTTAAATATCTCAAAGTATCAACTTAAGAGTGAAGGAACACATCTTTCAACAATGCATTGGCTTGAATGTTTGATTTTGATTGATGTCCTTTCTCAAAGAGCTTTTTAGGAAACACTTTAACTTTGTGATGGCAAAACGTGTCATAGGTTCTTTCCACAATGATGGGAATATCTTCTGATTGGGTTGAACATGTATACGAACAGAAAAGGAGATAAATGATAAGCATCTGTCCAGTGTTTTTTCTACTAGACTGTGCTGCACATGGTCTATACATTTTCGAAGGATACAATGTTTCTACAAATGATTGGTCATCAAAATAAGGTCCATTCCATTTTCAATTATTGCTTTCTTGAAGAGCTCCAATGAATTCTGACCCAATCTCCGCCACATCCTGACCTTCTTCGCCACATTTCATGCAACGACAGAAACTCATGTCTTCCTCCGTGTCGAACCTCAGCTGTACAAGCCGTAGCATGGTTTTTCTCATTGTCAAAGCTGCTGTGGTTTTGTTGGTTAACTGACTTGTAACTGCATAGCAATAAGCATCCATGCAAAGAAAATCATAGAAGTCTATCCAATTGCAATGATGCATTCAATTGTTCAAATTTGTATAGTGAACATGTGTCAAGTGTCATTTGTGGACCTTACAGTACAACTGAATCACTCATCACTCCATGACTCTGTTCCACCAAGGTGGCTAAAACTTCACCCCGTCATTTGAAACAACGAACAACCATGAACAACCTTGAATTGAGGCCTGAACGATGCATCGTATTGATCCATGGGACACTGGTCTGAGAAATGTCCTTGTCGATAACACCTGTCCAGCGACAGTTGTTATTTTGTTCATAGGGTTTTCTTATTAAAAAACGAATAGATTGTTGAAAAGTAAGATGCCTCAAACATTTCCGTTGCGGTCTCAAGCTCTCATCAAAACAAAACCAACCATTTCTTCCCAAACTGATGACGTGTTTGGTCCAAGCCCATCGCCTCTTACAAGAGAGATTACGTGAGCGACACTCGCTCACCTCATGGCCCTGTTCAGAACACACCTGGGCACGTCTCATCGCTAAAACGCAACATGGAGTCAGTAAAGAAATCAATATCTAACATTGTCGTTAAGCCGAAAAGAAATCATGCAATCAGATCATATGGGAAGTTCATCCCACATTGTTTTAATGATGGGCTTTATATATTATCATTTCAGTGGTGAAGGCCGGACTATTTACGTTTTGAAGGGCAAGGCCTCATAAATCGGTGGCCGAGCCATACCAACCTGTTCAGGTTTTTATGCTATGAATTTCCTTGCGGTAATGTCACTAATAGCCCAACTTCCAAAGGAAATACTCCTTCAGTGATAATAAGTAAATTTAAATCAAGCTACATTTCTTGATGTACTTTTTTGGAGTCCAAAAGTCTTGAGACCTTTGAAAGAATACTCTAACTCTAACCTTCCATTTTCCATCAAGAAGGACTAAAATGATGGAGCTGTAGATCAAGGTATGTATGAGTCTATGTTTATGTCATTTAGAAAACAAGTTCAACCTAAAATTGAATATTCCAGCTATCATCCATGTATCATCCGGGTTAATCTGTTCAATGTCATGACCTGTGACGGATATAAATCATAGCAACAAGCATTGAAGTCTCAATGGTACTGGGACAACGATGGCTTCCAATTATATAAAGAATATGATACTAAAGAATTTGCTATTTGTTAATCTATAAACACTAGCCAGAACTCAAACATACTGCATCATCTCTCTAACAACCTGTCAGTCGTGGCTCTACAAACATGTCCAACCCGCTGGTCGAACCATGTTTTCCCTCTGTTCCTGCGGATCCTATCTTGCAGATTGTGGACGAAGTACTTTGCAAGCTGGGCTCAGATTGGTGCTCTCAAAAACATTGGAATTAATGGATAGTAATGATAAATATCTGAATGAAGATGTTCCTATATCTGGGAACGAATCGAATATGTCAACTTGATCCATGTCATGTAATATGTCACCAATCTGAATTTCGAGTCGACCAAGGTTAACATGCAAGGCAACCTTTCATTTTAGAGGACCTTATTAATATCCTCAGGAGACTGCTCTATCAACCCAACACCTGGTTGCTTCGCCCGTGTCAACTCAGTTCCTGTCATATAATCATACATGACATGGTAATGATTTGACGATTTGGCTCAAGTCATTAAGCTGTCACTTTGGGAACGCAATGTTGGTTCTATTTATTTAATATTGTTGAATCATCCATTTTGGAGTCATTAATTCATGCCATACTAGCCATATACCATTTTTTTTTTGGCTGGGGCTCCACACGAAGCAGCGCTTAAAAATGCACTCTTGGCTTTCGTGGTCCAGCCTTTGCGACTCCCATAGGGTGAATTTCATCACCGAGCGAGCTCAACTGGTTGGTACATGTTATGGATTCATACACCCTTCATTTTCACAAGCCACCTAAGGGCCTTTTAATGCGGCTCAAATGTAAAACTTATCCTAGGTTGACACGGGATTCCAATAGAGGATGATGATACCACTCACAGTGGTGAGTATCATCTAACTGAGAAAAGGATACATGTTGATTTGCAGTGTTGCATTTAAAGCTTCAGTGCTTCCTTTACAGATTTGCAAGCACTTCATAAATCACTCGGATAGACAATGGTTCATGTTTATGGTCAATTTCCTGGAATGCAACAAGTTGCAGCGTAGTAATATTCAATCGAAATCAAAGGCTCGACATAGAATGCTTTTGGGGTAGGAAATGGTGACTTCACGTCCATGTTTCACAACTTTATCCCTGAAGAAATAGTTGTGTCTTCTAATCAAGAGCCCCACTAAAATGTCGGGGGGCCATGCGTGTTTCCAAGCAACTACAGTGACAGTAAGATTCCCCATCTTCATTGAGTATTGAAAGCCCCCAACTTTGATACGTCCCCACATAGTTTCTTAGTAAGGACTCAAGATGACTGGGATGACCATCCAAATTTCATGTTTGAAGATCCGTATTTTTTCATCGGATCACATCATCGAATCCGCTCACTTGGACACCCTGCTTGCCACAGGCCCAGCAGCCAACCACCACTTTGTCAGCCATGACGTCCTGCACTCAGGCCATTTCCAGTGGGGCCTTGGGATCCTCTGTTGCAACACATTGCGAGAGATACACCCATACACCACTAAACACTAACAGCTGGAACCTAAAAATGATGCTTTCCAACAGGAATCTCCTCTAGCAAGGATTCGAGTTCGAAATGGTGGGACGTGCGGATGTAATTCTCAGTTCAAACGCTTGAAGGGTGTGTTTTGGTGTCACTTGTGCGGAGCAACACCAGTGACACATACTCTGCGACCTGGCATTTGCAAAACCCACGCATTTAGAAAGGAACATGATCTTCCAAACCTCCATGATGTTCCATGTTAATCTTCAGGGGTGTAAATAGTGGGATATTGTACCACCCTCAACTAATGCAGGATTTCTTCCGCACATTTGGTCCACACTCTGGTAAGCTGTGCAGTGTGGACAGCTCGTTGCTGAGAGTAAGCGAACAAACCAAGAAGGCCACATAAAGGCCAATTCCCAAGTGCAAACCTCAGCTTATCCTGCTAAGCTCCAAGGATGCTTTTCACAACGTCTCTTGAAAAAGAGTTTCCAAGCCTCATGCATCCACAGTTGATAGATTTAAATGAGTGCTTGAACCCTTGAAATAGCAGAATAATTGATAAATTTGGAAATGGTGTTGCGAGCGAACAATCATGCTACCTGGGAAAAATCAAGCAGCATGCCCAATGCTTCGCTATACTTCACCGGCTTGATGATCCATGAATTTAGCTGGTTGGTGGCTGTTGGGTTTAGAATCACTGAATAGTTGTGTGTCTTTTTCGGGCTTGCAACCCATGTCTATGATAGAGACCATATTGTATTTAATTATTATTATCATAATTATAATCACTATTCATACCATTGGTATTATTAGTAAAAAGAGTGCCATCGATATCTTTTAGTGACTTTATTAGATACTATTGGTATTAGTGTTGTTAGTTTTATATTCATTGTTACATTGAGATATCACCATTGTTATCATTGTTGTTCTCCTTATCATCATTCCTACAGCGTCATCGGTAGCCACCGGCCACCATTTTCATCTCCTCGGAGCGATCTTCGCCGCCGAAGTAGCGCTTGCCACTACCTGGAGATCAGTTGCAAGGTAGCTCAAAACAACAATGTAGCTGTTGAATGGCTCCCTTTTTTTTCCAGGCCTTAAGTTTTGCTATTTTTGAATTTGGGGGTCCTGATATTTGACCCGGATTGATTGAAACCTGTAGATTTGAATGTTGAGACCTGGTTAAAGTTCCATATTAATTAAAATAATACCTGCGACCTGCAGATTTGAAAAAACAAAAAAAACGATGGTTTGGGTCATACAGAGTGTTTTACTACCCTTGGTCATGAGATTTATATATAGTTGCTTTTGCATGGAACAGAAGCAGATTCAGCTTGGTCACACACACACATTTTTTCAAGTGCTGATAGGGGCACAACCTGAAATGAACTAATATAATAATAACCCATAAAATTCTTAACCAGTATAATCTCATATATCCCATGATTATAATCGACCAGTATAATGGAATGCGATAACCCATTCTTAACCAACGAGTATAATGGAATGGGATATCATATATGTTTCTTCCATTTCTTTGGGGGGGGTCACTTAAGATTTTTATGCAAACTTTCTGGATCAACGCGGTGGCGTTATGTTCGAGGGAGCCCTCAGCTAAAACAGATCCAACATGTTGCGAAGGGAATGGTCTAGTAATAGTGACTGTTTTTTTCTTGTTTGGGGGAAGAGATTTAAAACGGATTGGGTCATTATCCTTGATGAGAAATAAGCCCCCCCAACTTGTAGGCGAGAAAAACAAGTGATTCTTGGAGATCTCATTCTTGGTCAAATCCGATTGCTCCAACGACTCCCAACCCCAACCTTTCTTGTGTCCCTTTTTCTTCTTGGTGACCAAGGCCTGACGTTTTTGCGGTGCTTGAGATGGGGTGCCTTACTTGGGAACAGATAATGACAACTTGTCACGGCTTTCTATGATAGTTATCAATAGTTATCACAATCAAATCGGCACGTAATGTCGGGAATTAGCAACCAACAAAACCAGCGCTTTGCCACAGTGCTTGCCCAGGTAGGAAAGTCAACGTCATTCATTCCTTGCAAAGCACAAGCTTGCTTCAGCTTGTGTTTGATCATCCCAAATGTTCAGGAATTTCAGGAGTTTGGGCTAAAAAGAATCCGACAAGTCGGGGTCACAAACAATACACAAAATGTTTGCCTTAATTTTTACATTGTGTATCTACACAAACCTCATTTCCTTTGGAACCTTTTACCACCAACAATCCTTGAAACACGGATGATGTCTGTGTTTTAGGACCACTTTGTCTTGTCATCAAGATGCATGGAACACCCTTACTATCGGCGTATCGGATGGTCAAAAGAACAATCAAATACTAAGCCTGCTACATCTAATTAATGAGCAAAATACATGAAAGGACGTGCTTTGAATATGGACCAAACACCATACCAAACACCTTAAAATAAACATAGACCAAAACATCCACGTTTTGGTGCGTCTCAGGGTGGGATGTTTTCTCTTAGCCTTTGTGGACAGCCACTGCTGGGTTCAATATATGCAGATTCCATCCATGTATGGTACAAGCAGTTGTTTACCCACTAACAGTAACACATTTCCCTAACAAAATGCCTCACATGTAGCTAAATATACCCTTCATTTGGCTTGTCTGGGACATGCAAATTCCAAATACAACAACTTCACAGTGAAAGTATCCGAGATTAAAAGCAGGTTGTGGACCCAAATGCGGACTGTTCGTTTCAGGGAGTACCTTAAATCACTTTAGGAGCAAAGGCTTCCCAAATCAAGCTTCAACCACACAAGGGGGATGTATTGGGTGTATCAGTTATGTCCATACCAAAGCACAAAACCGGGCCCGGATCAGGAACCCCTTTCACCAACTTCATGATGATTTATGGAAAGTGGTCCTAGTACAAGGCTGTGTACTTTCTTGTGACTAATATGAGTACCAATTCTTCAAAGTATTCCGTGATGCTGGGGAAGCATGTCAAACAAAACTGATAACAAAGAAAAAAACGATAGATGTACAAATTGAAACACACATATCACACATATATAAATAAAATCAAGTTACATTGTATCACATCGTAAACAGGAAACATCATAGCAATTGTTCATAACAACTCTAAATCATACAACACCACGATGCTATGTAGCAACATTTCATCCTTCACAGACTCCAAGAGCTTCCGACCTCTGGATGGCCAACCAAATACCGTGCCAAGCAGGGAATATATTGTGGAAAGGCCTCGCGACAAGTGGTGTGACAAAAAATGACAAAGACCCATCAACAGCCATAGAAGATGAAACATCTCTTGGTTGTTAAAATCAGTGCTTCATTTTGGGATACCTTATTGAGCCAACGCCCGTGTTATCTGCTATCTTTATTGGATCCTTCACCAGTCGAATGGGTGAACCACCAAGAAACGACCAGTAGATATTAAATTCAGATGGTCTAGTTGATGCAAACTACTCTATATCAAAATAACAGTAAAATAAACTGCTTCTCAGTGAAGTCTCATGATTCACCAAACGCCACATACCTGCAAACTAAGGACCTTTGGTGGTTTATTGTAGCAGCTTTCCTATGTCGTGAGGTTTTGCTATCGTTGAGGTCTTGATGAAAGATTTGTCTGATCCATCTTCTGGAAATCAGTTTTGGATCCGAAGATCAAGGGCTTCTCATGACCTCTGACCTATCGTGGTCAACTATCAACTAGGATCCTTCTTGTCATATCTTGTTGCATATCTCTGGGTCAACTTGAGTCTAGTGTCACCAAGAAATTTTCCCTGAACAAGCATCATGGTTTTTATATGACTTTGTATATGTTTTTTTTTGTGTCAGGTACTTCAATAGAGTGGTAGTTTGCTTTGGTCAAACCTGAACAGCGCTCAAATTAGAACCCGGAGTAGACATGGAATTTGCAGAAATTCCCCTAAAGGAACACAAGTCATATTGTCATGTGGATCAACTACAGAATTTGTTGCTTTGATGTCTTTAATCTAAAAAAAAACATATAGAATGTGTACAAATCTATACAGCTCATAAATCATAGGCTCATGAGACTACATCCCCTACCATTGGAGGTTCACCAACCTCATAGCAGAACATGGTCATCAATATCTGCTGAAAAACCATTTCATTGGCCAAACTTCCAATGCTCCAAAATGAAGTGCTAAAGGAAATAACCGATTCAAAGTTTCTATGGCAGTTTGTGTGTTGAAAAATCTGTTTCTCAAAGCGCCACCCATCCCTCAAACAAACAGGTTTCTGCTTAAAAACCCTCTAAAGGCCTTTCTCTTTCAGTGTCAAACTGTTGGTTTTTCAGGAAGCCTAGAACCCATCCAACATAAAAAAGGAGATTCACCATGGGTTTCACTACAACGAAAAACGACGGAACTTTCGGAAGCCGCACCATGTCCAAGTCCATCTCGGAACCCGTGAGGCCTCCAAGCTTCGGAATTAAAAAACAAAGGTCTACTGCTGATGGGACAAGATCCCTGCTGCAGCTAAGTAAATGTGGTCAATATCCTATGCTTTGCAATATTTCTACAATCCAAACAACGGAGAATTAGGGCCAGGGAAAACTCATTTGATTCTAAATTCTAACACTGGGTCATGACATAAGTTTGAAATATCTTGATGGATTTACAGTAACACTTTGCCGAGTTGAATCCAGCATACTCACGTTGTTACTAGCCAATTGCCATGCGACCGGCCCCTTTGAAAACCATGGGTCTGGTCCGGTCTGTGAGGTCCTACTGTGCAACAGCAAGAGAGACTTCTGCAGACATATACTCGGTTCCAACTGTGTGGCAACATGTCTGCTGTAGAATCTAAACTACACAGTCGCTTGCATGGTCAAAACTGAATGAAACTGAATGCTTGCTGAACAGCCAACATCCTGAAGTGGATGTGCTATCTGCTTTTTAGTGATGGTCTTTCTTAGCTGGACTCATTGAGACACTTATTGAGATGACTTGTTTACGTGGATTCAGGGCGAGCGGGAGCACCATTTCCAAAAACAGCATCATGGACTCGATTCCCAATTTTCCAATTATGCCCGATCCAAAACTAGGCCACTGGGCACCAGGACCATCTAAAAATGCTGCAGAGACGTCAGCTTCTTCTGCCACTTTGGGGTCCTCAGCCATGGTGACACTTGTTCCCTTTATTTCGACAATGAACTGATATTGAACATACACCGCATACCGTTTGCCACTCTCATTCTCTACGGTTTGGTATTGCACTGGCCACAACATGTTCGTTTCTTCCTGGCGATATATAAATATATAATATATATATATAAATACATCCAAATACCTTTGTTGGAAGTTTTTAGATCTCTTCCGGCCCACTCCTCTGCTCAGAAAGCAAATACAGTAAACTTGACAATGAGTTTCATAGTAATGAGCGCGACAACAAACTCAAACCGTTTTGCGTGTTTTTGCTGAACATATTGCACTATGGCGCATGAAATCTTTGGAGTCTCAAAATCTATGGCTGTCTTAGATTTCTGCTGGAGTCCTAGACCTAGTCTAGGCCCACCATCAACATATGTTGACAACAACTACACATACAGTGTGGAGGTTTACTCTTGTTGGGGATTGCATGTCTAAGTTTTTTTTTCAGTGGGATGTGCATGTTTGTTGTGGATGCGTAGAGGATTTCGAGCTGGATCATCCGACTGAAAAGAAATAAGACCAAGACAACTTGGTTTGACTTCTTCAGTTTTGTCTGAGCTGGACAAAAAACACTTGCAATATGCATGTTGCTGAGACTACTTACTTCATCACAAACGGTTGAGCCGGATATATTTATATCAATGATATATATAAATAATATGTATATGTCATAAGTAGACATCAAATATTATATAATATGTATATAATATGTATATATGTATATACTTATTCCTTGTATCAAGCTTCCAACAACTAAATTGGAACTCAGCAGAATCGCCCCCAAAGCCAGCTACATGACCCAACTGGAAGGCACTGAGGCTCCCAGACCAAGACGCCAACGTTCCGTAGCCACTGAGGTTCCTAGCGGCTGGCACTATGGGTCATGGGTAATCATTGACCTATCATATAGCTTCCTTATTGTAGGGTAATACATCTATCAGTACATGATCATCCCAATAAACACATCATCAAAAACCTCCTCATCAGCATCATCATCATCATCATCATCATCATCATCATCATCATCAAAATCGTCATCATAGTCGTCATCAAAATCGTCATCAGAGTATGATTCATCATATTCATCACACTCATCACATTCATCTTTCGCAGCAGCAGCAGCATCATCGTGATCCCTGGCAATCTCATCAGCTTCTCAATTTGATGAAGAGCCGTCAGGGTGCAGGGTTTTACCCCAGGAGTTCTTCAATTTTCCACCCAACAAAGTGTCAATAGAAAGCAGGTCACTGATATCTGTTCCTACCCTTGAGTGAGGGAGTTGTCAAATCATGGTACCACCAGACCTAGTTGGTTGTTTCACCCCATGGGCCCATAGGGAATCTTCCCCAAGTAGTTGAAATGATAATATAATAGGGCATAACTATATTGAAACCACTGCCTAGAGACCCATCTGATTTTCATGAAGCAAAGGCCTCATCGCTCTCTTCGACTTCCTCTCCTTCAGCACTGTCCTGTCCGATGCACCCAACATCTTGAATGGGTCAATGCTCCCCATGTTGGATTTTGCTAAATTCAGGTGATGCTAGAAGCCTTTTCCCTACATCAACATTTGGGAAGTGGAGACTATCCATCATGTTTTGTTTTTCAAAACTTTATTTTATAAAAATAAGTAGGATCTGTTCATTAGAAACCATGTACCTGATCCCATACATACAGCAAATCAACTACTGTATAAGACTATAAGCAACCAACCCAGCTAATAACCACTATTGAGAGTAGCTTCTATAAATAAAGTCCTTTCATGTGTATCACAGTCACTACCCAGCCAGTCCTGAGGTGTGTAGTCCACCTGACCACACAGGAGCCGTCCAGTCATTTGATTGACAATGAACATTGCCTTCTTATGTCAAACAAGATTGTTGAAGCATAATACGTTTGCAACCTGAACTAAGGTTCACTCTTAGGATAAATCTAAACAACTCGCTTAGATGTAATTATACAGAGTAACATGAGCAATGACATAAAGACATTCATTTCTGGGGGAATCATTACATTTCAACAACCTCTACATACCTGAAATAGGTAATTCCACTTGCCAATGTATATACCTCTTGGGATAAAACTCACCCGCCTGCTGTACGTTGGGACGCACCTTTATTGAGCAGCAGTTACAAAACACCTATCACATATCATATATGTAATATATAATCATACATAGTCCTGTGTATATATACGTATATATATATGGGTACTCATGGAGAGCGAACAAAAAAACAAAAGATACATAATGTCAGATTCTGTGTAGAACATAATAGCATTCGTATCAGTCTTCACTTGCCATTGTTTCCTGGTGCGGAGATCCTGAATTTCCGGGTGTGGTGAAATTGCTTCAGGACAGAAGCAGCCATGGAGCACATGCAAACCTCACCGATAACGGTTATGGCAAATCTCAAATCAAACACTAGTTGGTGGTTTCAACCAATCTGAAAAATATTATTCAACTTATTGGAAAGGACCTCCTAGAAACAGGGTTTGGAGAAAAATTATCATGAGCACATTATTCAACTAGGGCACACCAAATGTGACATTCAACATGGCGCACTGAAATATTCACGTCACAAACTAAACCTGGAAACTCGCCACCCAAACTGCCCAAAGCACCAATCAACAAATACTTCGATTATCTCCTCAAAAATCTCAGGGGTAAAAAAAGTATATACATATATATATATATACATTATAAATATTAAATATATATATATATACAACATGTTTTGCAAATGTCCAACCAAACAAAAAAGACCCTGTGGACTGAGATTCGCCTCCTCTAGGCCCGTGTGAAAACCAAGTCCTCGCAGAGTTTTGGATGAATGATGTGAAAACAGGTAAGGAAACTGCCAGCAGTTGTGGTCGGACACTGTATTATCATATATTGGGACTATATATATATATTGTATATATATATATATGGTAAATATCTGACTGCCCCAAAAACACTTGCCACATTTGCTCGTCATTTAGTAGGAAAAATATGGAAAAAATGGCTAAGCATTTCTAATTTGCTCTTCAACAAGCACCAGCCGGGTATGAAAGGAAACAAATCAGGGTGACATGCTTCACCGAGGTGCTACGGAGTTGGTCCCTCGTCTGTCTGAACAATGAAGGCACTTCAATATCTCTAGGTTTCATGTCGGAGTAGTAGATTCAAAACGATTCAAAAATACCAACCTTTTGTGTTAGGATGATTTACAGGCCCAGGTTTTTTCACATGTGTATAGTCTCAATATGGTAACTCTTGGGTCCTAGATCTAATTCATGTTGCAACATATCATACCAGCAATCCCACAGCCTCTGTAGCAACATTTCTCGTCAATGTCAATATTTGTCAATTGTTCTATAGCTAGAGAATCTCACAAAGGAGTCTTCCTAAAAATTATGAAAACACCCCTGGACTCAAAAATCAAAACCTAAGAGGTAAAAACTTCCAGTTACAGAACCATCATGTTAAGGGAACAAAAACATAGAAAAACCAACAGGTTGTCAGCTCACTTTGTTTGTACCAATAGCACTGCCAACCGCAGTGTGCAGCTGTTCGCGATGCTTTGTCTTTGAAGGTCGCAATCGATATCAGCGGTGCATGCAGCAAACGAAGTCGGAAGGCTTTGTGGCCCAACTGTTCTCTGAGGTACCTAGTGGGTAAATATAGTTGGCATATCTCTTTGTGTGCATGTTTTCTGTTCCCTTTGCTAAGCTCCAAACAAACTGAAAGCAACTGTTTCTTGTTTTCTTTTGCCATCCCTTTCCAATAAGAAATAGATAGAACATGATTGATTGAGGCCATCCGGCTTTCTCGGTATCCCCCAAACCCCATGGCTTCCAGGGGCTGTTGGTAACGAGTCTACAAGTCTTTTTTAAGCAATGCCCTTGTGACCCTGTTTGACAGTGCGCAATCATCCTAGCAGCAACAACAACAGCAACAACAACAACAACAGCAACAACAGCAACAGCCAATGCAAGTAACATTAATCCTGTTCTGAAGCTGTGCTCATAAAATTACATCAAGAATCACTTCTGTGAAGATTTGGCCCCGACCACAAGGATCATGAAATTGTAGGCATTTCCTAGTAGACAGCTTGGGTGGGGTGCACATAAAGTATACTGATCTTATTTATGAACACACACACACACACACGCAAAATATCAATAATATGCACTGAGGATGTGGACAGTTTCCAGAGTCCAAGACTTTCCGAAGCAAGAAACACCCTGCTGCTGCACACCGCATTTCTGCTCTGTGACCATTCGCCGGTGCACCCACCTTGTTTTGGCTTAAATGCATGAAACATCGATTAATCACATAGTGGAAAGTCCTCATGATTGGGCAAAGCCATCCAACCGGCAGTAAGACCAGTAAGGGTTTCTTGTATGGCAATTATCATCCTGTATGTACGAGAATTAGATATAGAAACAGAAACATGTATAAATATGGATGATATCATCTTGGAAATGTAATATAATATATATATATATTGGATAAATCACAAAGGAAAACTTCCTACAACCATGAGGCATCATTTGTACCAGAACCATCCCCGAGGTGCCAGCTTGATCAATGGACATCATTTCTTGTTGTCGCAAGGCTTGGGATGCCCTTAACCGATGACATAGCTCTGACCCCCCAAAAAAATCCTTGGAACGAAACAACTACTCAAATCTTTAAAGGCCCTGAGGGGTTGAGCAGCTACAGCAAACTTGGTGTGTTTTTTTTGTTTATCAATGAACTTTCACATACCAACGAAGGTTGTACATCGTGCACGCAGCGATGATCACCGGACACGGGACCTGCAAACAGAAACCGATGACAAGATATCCGACACGGGAGCATTCAAATAGGAAATCATCCCTTGAAAAAAAAAACAAGCTGAACGAGTCCGCTCATATTTCTAACAAGGTACACAACTCCCAAAACAGTCTAGAGTTCAATTGTATATTCAAAAAAGCCAGTGAGATCCTGAAAACTCAGAGTAATCCAAATCTTGCTCTCAAATGCTAACTGCGTGATTCGCAAACATGCCAATAAATTCATATCTGCTCATTTTCCTGAAACATCATGAAAGCACAAAACAACACAATCCACTTCAACAAAACCAAACTCTTGCTCTCGCCACCAGTCCTGTCTGCAAAACGTCCCACTCTCTGGTTTCTTTGGATGTGGCAAAATGTGGCAAAGACTTTCAAGAAAAATGTTCGAACGTTGCATTGACAAGACGCTCTGATCTCCGACCAGATGCGGATTTTCCTGGAGAAGGATCCTGCCATTTGTAAGTCGTCCCTGCCCCCAAGAGAAGCATATCGCCTTGTTTTAAAAGGTTTTACGCCTTGAGTGACATGTTTTCCATGTTTTTCCCATCATCTATGATTTTCAATCTGCAGGTAATCTAAAACCGTCCACGACCGAAGATTTCCGTCCCTTTGGGTATGGCTTTATTTTGGACGAACATCATCCAGTCTGCTGTTTTACCAAAAAAAAACATGAACACATACTAGAATCAGTTAGCTTAGAAATCTTCTATCAAAAAAACAGACAGTAAAATGGGATTGAAACAAGGCCGCCGTGTCATCTTTGACGGCATCTAAGGGGCGGGTTCCATTCTAAAGCTTTCCCCCTGAAGCTTGTGGGCTCTCATGCCCCCATAAAATACGGAGGAAATGGACCTTCCAAACTCTGGTTATAGCTTCCTCACCAAGACTCACTTGTTGTTCATTTCACGAGATTGAAGGAAACAAAGCAAATGTCAGCAATCCTCATCAACAGGTGAAACCCTTGCAACTGTCCTAATATGTAAAACATTGTTTTTAAAGGCTGTAAATTATAAAAAAACTGAAATGAAAAAAGAAACAACAAACAACTCTGCTTGGAGGTATATGGATTGACTCAGTGCTTGCGAGTCATGATCTGATCTGTCCTACCAACTGGTTTCGAACATGCAAGCATATACCCACCTGCACCATCAATATGCATCATGCAAGTTGAATATTCCCATAGGAACCAACCAGCATTGCAAAATATAAATATATACGATCATACATATATTATATGTTGTAACATGCTGTACTTATTTATACACATATAAATATATATGTTATATGTATTTAAGAATATGTAAACAATATATGACCACACACTGTTCATTAAGCAATGACGCTCCGATTTTCTGGCCCAACTTCAGAACTTTCATTCAACCAAATGGGGACACGGGACACATTGAAACGGATCCGCTGCAAGAAGCAAAGGGCAAGATCAAAAGGATAAATCCGAGAGAATTGATGACACGGGTCTTGACAAAATGGTAACACCAAATTGGAGTTTCTGGAAATCATTGCAAATCTCCATTAAAAATTCAACAAATTGTTGAGAAGTGGAAACAAGGATAAAAAAATGCATCATTCAGCCTTGGGCATTCTTTTGAAAATTGTCATAGTTACATGGCATGATGTATGAACAAAACAAGTAAAAATAGTACACCCGTGAACCCCATGTTTTTTTATCATTCAAGGGTGCATTTCTGTAGCACTTCATCACTTTTCTGGCGTATCCCAATATCCCTTGATTGAGCAGCACAGAAGTTTATCAATCCTGGGTTGACATCAACAGCCATCATTGATCAACCAGTTTCCAAATCAAAAAATCAAGAGCTATACTATATATATATAATTGATAATGATGTCAGTACATTTACAGTATATATAAATCTACAATAATATAAATAAACATACATACATTATACATTGCATTACATTACATGACATGACATTACATTACATTACATGACCTTACATTACATTACAGTACATTAAATACATTTACATACATTTACATACATGCACACACACGCTCGTATTGGTTTCCGTCAAGAGTGTCTTCAATTCTCATGTGCGACGCACATTTTACACAATCTCCACCCATCCATGTCCCGCCCAAACTTTGTAGATGTTTTCGTCACAGCACTGTGCTGGCCAGAAACAAGCCTTTCAAGCGTGGATATTGAACAGCTACTTGATAAGATGGATTCAACGCTTTGTTCAATACTTGTTTGACGATGGACAATCCTACCACTTCAATATGTATAGTTTCTTGATGTAAAGTGGCCAGTTTGGACATTAAAATTAAGAAAGTTCGACCGTAATACCATCATTTCATTTACCCATTTACCCTATATACTTTCAACGAAACTTCTATCATCCCCACAGTCACTTCAGGACGTTTCGATCAAATACCTTTTAACTTGTGCAAGACACGGCGAGGGACAGGCATCACTACATCGCTTCATATCTAGCAGCAAGTCACATCTGGCATATCGAACCATTCCTGCAACGGCAATGGAAAGCAAACCAGCTTGTGAATATTGCGAGACTAATGTTTCAGAAAGCTACATTGGCTCAGTAAGACTTGAGGTTGGTAGTTTTGCTTATCAGGGTTTATCCCACTGTTCATCATGGGTTTTATACATCCTAGTTGAATCATCCGATTTCAAACATCAACATGATTTCCATTTCAGATTCACATTTTCGGCAAATTTGGCAGGAACTCTCTTGGGGAAAAAAAACAGCTGATGATTTTACACCAGGTCTGTCACACCCATAGGATCCATGTATGGTATATTTACCTACATTTGGTTGATTTTTATGGTAAATGTAGGTGAATATACCATACATGGATCCTATGGGACATGATTCACATAATTTCATGACTCTCCCACAGTTTTTAGATTTTAGACCGCAAATTGGCACCTGGTTGCGTCTGTGATTGTATGTCTTTCAGTTTCACCGTAGGCACTCATCTGAACAATATAAGTTTTGTGACTGGGAAATCTTCCCTCCAGGTTTCACAAGTAAGAAGAAGTCAAACAACCACTGCACCTCCCACAAAAACTAGCACACAAGGAAAGGGGGAAATTGTAAAACTGACTTCCTTTGGTGATGTCATCTTTTCAAATGCCAAGCTTATTTTTGGAAAGATTGGAAACACCGAATTTACTTTGTATCCTCTTGACTCTGCTTCATGGAAGCATTTTTGAAGCTGTTGAATGTTCAATCATCTTGCAGCAAATCTAACATTCTACAAGTTCATATCTTAGTTTCAGTAGTGATACTTTAATTCCATACAAAGCTGGAAGACACACAAGATATTTAAACACGGGTCTAAGACATATGCTGTTGTCATCTATCAAACCCCGTACTAAAGCCATGAACCAAAAAGTATGTAAAAGCGCAATGTAAAAACGCAATTGAATTATGACATTTCAATATACATAAGTAGATTGTGTCTGAACATATTAATGTTCACCCAGGATTCATATTCCCCTAAGGGTGTTTCAAAAGGGGAAATTAAAACTAGCACGTGATATGTACAAAATACATGTTCCATATGATCGCCTTCTTTGTGTTTTGTTGGATTCCCATAATTCTTAGGGAATGCATCCCGAGCCACTAACCACCCCAAAAACGACCTCATCAGATGTCTCGCCCGTTGGAATTCTCTGGAGCACCTGCCGAGGACATCGACATTGGAATTGTCGAACTCTCGATTCTACACAATCAGCATCTTGTGAGAGGAAGGTATTGTTTGGGACAAGACTCCAACAAATAAGAAGATGCAACAAACATGACAGAATTGCTTCGTTTCAAAATGAGCAATGTGCATCTGAAACAAGGTTGTAAGGTTGTGGAAAACAAACAATGATTGGAATATCCTATCCAAAACAAATGCACATCAATTCTCATGTGTTGCCCCATTTATTTACTATTCTCCCTTCCAGGCATTTTCGGCACCGCCGAAATGCGCAGGGTTTTGGAGAGCCTGAAGCTTCTTGAAAAGGTACACGGATGTTGTCTCTGGGTTGATGGCATGATAAAACTCACCATCCACCTGTGGACAGCAGTCGTCACCACAGCTGAAAAATGGTCAGTGTAGAAGTGGAAATACATACAAATTAATGTAGAAAAGAAAGATTACACACGTATGCTAATGAACTATCACATAAGTCATGTAGCTCAACATAATATGTATATTATATATATATATTATATATGTAGATATCGGTGATTGATATCATATCATAGCAATCTCCCAAAACCATCCAAGAGTAAAGTGCCAGGTCAATATGTAGGACGGAAGATTGCTTCAAGTCTATGACTCAAGTCACATCAAGACATTAATTTCCATTGTGTAGTGTGGATGCGCATGGTTTGCCATAAAATTGACAACACTGCTGTGGCTAAGGTTCGTTCATAAGTATTGTCTCATTGCAATCCGCCGTCAAAAGAATGAACCAACCTGAATTTCCATGAAATGAGGGAGACTTCCTTATATCAATTACCTTTGTTGGGCCTTAAAGAAATACATTACGTTGATGGTGTAATTCCCAAGTTTGGTAGTAAAGGACCCTTGCCAATACATGACGTGGGAACTTTATAATTGATTTTCCTGGTTGTGAATATGTATATACATATATCATATATCTATATATTCAAAGGTACAATTAATGGTATACATGGACAATATATCCTTCGTAAATTGGTAAGTAATCCTACCAATCTTTACAAACAATCGAAGAACAACCAGGAACTTCCTATGACGTCGCTCAATTTTAAGCAGCTGAAGATAAAACACATGCTGAAAAAACAGCTCCACCAAGGTTGTAGCGTCAACATCCCCAGGAAGCCATACCAACATTCTTGAAAATCCACAGAGTTGACATTTCAAAGTGGTGATGATGACGATGACCATGATGATGATGATGATGATGATGATGATGATGATGATGATGATGATGATGATGATGATGATGATGATGATGATGATTAGAAT
>DF239302.1:143930-237129 GCA_000507305.1 Breviolum minutum Mf 1.05b.01
GATGATGATGATGATGATGATGATGATGATGATGATGATGATGATGATGATGATGATGATGATGATGATGATGATGATGATGATGATGATGATGATGATGATGATGATGATGATGATGATTAGAATTATGACGATGACGATGATGATGATGATGATGATGATGATGATGATAATGATGATGATGATGATGATAAACCCATGAGAATGTAATGATAAGTTAAGTGACTAATAATAAACAAAGACATCTCAATCTCAACTGACATGTTTACAACACAAACTGAGGGCGCGCTTAAGGCACCTCGAAAAAGGCATGAACCTCGGAACCATCTTCTCCATGAAAGTACCTCTCAGCAGATTCACATGGAGTCATCGGGAGGATTACACAAATTCATGACAAACAAAGTGTTCCATATGAAATTATAATATAAACATCCTCAATTTTGTGTTACTACGGCTTTTCTTTAGGGGGGGGAAGTTCTACTGGCCATCTGGAATCCCTCATGGAATTTGAAGGAATCGGATTGGGGTGATGGCTTGGTTGAGGCAGTCCAGCACAATTGAAGGATTTAGATGAAATGATTTTGGAAATCCCGGGTGTTGTGCAGGATTTCCAACATGAATCAACTGTATCACTTATGACGGCTGTAGTTTCTTTTTGTCTTGAGGAAGTCAAAGTGCTTTTGCATGGAGAGTAGTGAGTCCAAAATAGACAGGATTGGAAAATCCCGTTGGAACCTCATTCTTTGCTCAAATGACTGCAAAGTAAATTAAGCTGAAACAAGGTATATAATTCATCAATTACACTAACCACACACCAAAAGGGTCACACCTGAAATATGCCTGGCAAACACCTGTTGCTATGGGATATCATAAGGTCCAATCAGCTTGCAACTTGCTTTTTGGAATGTGTTAGTGCTGGCATTCACTTAATGACAACACGAACGATTCATCCTGTGCGTGTCAGAAAACATTCCACATGGCAGTTCAAGCAGAAAGTACCTGGGTATTCAAGATTCAAACTTGACATTCAACACTTCAGTGGATGGGAATGCATTTCCGGAACATCAATATCATAATATCCACCTCTGACCTCTGACATGGTTCACCGGCCATTTTTCCCCTGGTGGCACTCCAAGAAGTAAGGTCCACCGGAGCAAACTTTTCGAGCCTAGAATTGGGCTCACTTTTTTTGGGTATAGGGATCGCAAGCAGGTTGTACTGCAAACTCATATGAACGGGAGAAAATTCCCAAATTATTGAAACCCTTTGGGGTTATGCTGCTTCTATTGAGCAGGAACATTTGTAGTGAGGTCTGAGGTCAAAATCTGCAATGGATTGTTGCCTGAAAATCGGATCGTGTAAGCCTCACAGTAAACTACTTGAAGAGAAATCTTTCGTATAAGCAGCCTTGTATCCCTACACTACACTCTCATGAGTTCCAAAAACCAAAGAAGCGCAAGTGCTCTGATGTTGAGTCAACTTTCAATAGTTTTTCTTGACACGCCAAAGGGCACAGAACAATCAGAGCAATGGTAAGCAGTCTGAAGCTAGTAATTAAACCCAACTTGCACCAAAGAGAAGTATAGAGTACAGGCACTTTTCCGAGTATATGTAAAATGGACCATTGCTAAAACCACCAGTTTAGGGTAAAAATCAGCTGAGCTGAGATGACATCATGCTTTGCCCATTGCGCTCCGAAGAGCATTGTTTTTTTTTCAAGAAGCTTGCCCTCAGCTTACCCGTGGCCTGATGAACCAGCTTGTCCATGGCGATGTTTGCGATCAACGGCCTTAAACCATCTTAAACAAAGCCGATCAAAGAATGTAAATTGATACCGAGATGAGTCTAGAAATGTTTGAATGTGCAAGTGTTTGTTTTCATGAGTTGTGAATGTTTGGAAAGTATGGGAGAACATATATTAATGATATTCACTTGAACATTAACATATATACATGTCAATTGAACATTGGCAACTCTATATTTTCTACTCTGAGCCTTACGATCTTTAATTGATTACATCTGCGTCTTTACATGCTTGTTTGGTCATTTGGCTATTTAGCTCTCGGTAAAAGCCCTCTGTTTTACTAGGCTTCTCGACAAGGTCACCACTTCCAACTTGCCATCTCCAGGCTCCTGGAGTATGCTGATGGGTTTCAATCCCTTACTTCCACGACGTTTAAGCATCTCAAGTATCCAGCAACTGCATATTAAAAACACTACTTGATTTGACAAATGGGATAAGAAGTTTCTGATTGAGCAGTTTGGATTCGGTTGTTTGGCAATGTTTACTGTATATTCATAACTGTATATACATATATCAAGTATTTCAAGAAGGGGCATTGATGCATCTTTTGATCATGGAACACCCAACATCTACATTTCCAATTAGAGCAGTCTAAGCGTTGCCTAAAGTGATATCAATGAGGCATGGTAGCACGCAGTAGCTGTTGCTCTACATGTGACCCCATGACAGACCTGAGTGACGTTCACTGAATCCTTTGCGGGTGGGGGGTCCACCCCGAGTTCGCACTCCTCAGTTTTGGAAACTGGAATGCGCAACTCCAAAATGGTGTCAGAATCTTAGCTGAGCATATACTGGAGCTATGCAACTTAGAATGTTGTGGCAAATTAGATGATGGCAGTGGGAATGTATTAAAAGAAAACAAACGCATATATCATGAATCGCAAATATTTGCAGTAGTACACGCGGTGCGTGATACAAATCAAACTGCAGAAATCACTGCAGATCTGTTGCTAGGAGCTGCTAGTAGTAGGACAGGTTAGGGAAGATCCCAACCAAGATGTCTAGCTGCCCTCCAAACATCATTTCACAAACCGGTACAGTCTGATGGGAGATCTTGAAATTGAACCCGGGACCTAAAAGTAATAGCTTTCAAGAATAACATTTTCTGCTTGTGGTCCTGTTTCTGGTCCTAATAACTAAAAACACATATCAGGGAAATATCCAGAATCCAAGCCAATCTTGAACAGTATATATCTCATATTATATAATCAAATATATAGTATGATGTATAGTTGTTTCAAAGCAATACCGACTGTAATATACCAGCACCATACACTGCCATGTAAGTATTTGGGCGGAAACAATCATGCATAGCCCACTGTTTCCGCAGCAATTGTTGCTCTCTGAATGAAACAACACACATGATACCCTACAACTACAACCATCTTCCAATAGTCATAGAATGTGGATTTGGACCATTTTAGCAGGGTCATAAAGTTATATATGTGTAAACTATATCATACTTACAAAACACATCTAAATAGCACAAACCACCATGCAATAAAAAAACCCGCCATTGGGAAATCGTCACCAGCTGAGGTCAAGACCAACTGCCACAGATGTGCCTGATAGGAAAATGATTTTTTCGACAGAATAGCTCCAAACCTTGGGAAATCAATGGATACCTTGGAGATTTGATTGCCTTCAACGTTTATTTTTTACACATACATTTAAGTCAAATTGGATCATCTCCCCAGGCAAAGAACATTTTTATGTTCAACACCTAAGATTGCTTGGCAAGAAGTGAAATATACTATGTTTGTTTCCATGTTTGCTACTTGTGATATTTGGGCATTTTTGATACAACAAGAAGCTGCAAAATTCCAGGTATAGCTTGGTACAACCGCGCCTTGCCACCAGCATAGGAGCTGATATTCAGAAACATCAAACTCTCAGGATTTCCAATGAGCTGTGGCCTTAGTAGCGCCAGGTTGGCCGTCTGTCGGGCCGCTGTGCTTAAGGAGGTGGCAACAAGTCGTAGGGAACCCCTGTATAGTGAAACAAGTACATCTGTGACCGTGGGATGGAACCATATAGAAAATATACCATGCATATCCACCATGCTATACACAAGGAAACAAGATGAAACCATATGAAATATACCATGAATATCAATCATGAATCAACTAAACAAGGCTGAACTAAAGGATAAAGCAGCAGGAGTGAAAGCATGTCAATGTGATGTCACTCCTTCTTGTGCTTTTGCCCATAAGCAAAACAAAATGAGACCCCAGGAATCGCCATGTTCAGCCACTCTATTCGTAGTTACATTGTGTACTTGTAGCTCACAACAATGCATCTATATACACCGAACACTTGCAACCTTTAGTTAATTTCAGTCCTAATTCTTTGAGTCTCAAAGGGCCGTCCAAACAGCATAAACTTTTCGAATACATCCCGGACATGATTTCTTTCTGAAGAATCCGGAACAAGAAGAATAGATCTTTGCACCTTTCCGCACCACCAGCAGCAACGGTCCTTGATTTCCAGGCTTCCGCGCTCCCCTAAGTCTCCTTCGCTGTCCATGATCAAGGACCTGAGTCGGGCAGTCACAAGTAGTTTGGAGTGGAGAAACAAATGCATCTGCAGGACCCAAAATATATAACAATTTCTGGAGTTGTTTAAGGGGTTCCTTTGCCACTGCAATCTGCATTCCTCCTGGTCAAAACAAAGAAAACAAGATGATCCATAGATCAATTAATCCTCCACTGTATCTTGAACAAACCATATAATAGTGACTTTTGGGAATGGTTCCACTCTTCACATCATACCAGGTGAGGTCAGACTTCTTGGTTCTCCGAACTTGCATGTGCAACTCTTAAACATCTACTGTATGCATCTTCCGAAGACCAAACATGAAAACATAAAATAAAACCACAACTCATCAAAATTGCCATCGTGTTTATCATCAAAATAAATATATTTGATACATGATCTTCCTGACTTTTGTCCATCATCCACCTGATACTCCTGGTCATAATTTTCATCACCATCACTGCCAGATATATTGAGCTCCCAAACCCATTCTTGTCTCTACCTTGGTACAAGTTCGCAACGATGTTGCCAATGTGCTGTACGCCCCAACACCTGCGGCGAGTTCGGGAGGTTACGGAGAGAAAAAGGCATGGCAGGCAATGGAAAAAGGTGAAGTAACATCAATAACTTCTACTAACTTTTGATACATTTCATAAACATCAAGCAAGTCTGGGAGCGTTTTTGTTTTTGCATGTCACCATGTCAGTCATATTTTTTTGTTTGAAAGGTTTAAAGTCTATCCATCATATGATCATATTCTCCAAACTGTGACCGTCATTCAGATTTATTCCCTTGTAATTTCTATAAAATTGACCAGGATTCTAACATGTTTCGTCGATCCACGAAAAAAATCTGGTAATCTGTGGCTCAAAGTTCGGGTGCCAGTATTGATCTGGAAGTATTCGAGTCCGTACGAGGCGGAAAAAACTTCGCTTTCGGGCGCCTTGGCTGGTGCAGGATTTTTTAAACCAACAGTATCATTGGATGGTCATTCTCACTTATGAAAACCATGGAGGGAATCAATGTGAAGACTCTGTCATAGTGTTGTTACAAAACAACACTCCGACAATGACAAAACTGTATTGTCGCAAAAACCAACTGGCAGGACTAAGCATTTGGAGCCCCAGTGACAGGGTAAAAAAAACGGTGATTCAAACCAACAGCAACCATGCTGACTGGACAGGATGGGTTTCTTCCACGTCAAGTACCTACCTCCAACTTCCAGCCCAACCAACCTCAACTCTTGCAAGCAACCAGCCATACCTTGAGAAACATATCAATCATAAAACATGAAAAGACACCAAACAACCACACACACACTTGCTTACTTACGTTGTTGTCTTGGTGTTGATTGTTTCAGATGATTTAGATGAAGCGCAAAGTAGATCAAGGAAGATAACCTTCTTTTCTGGGATGGCATCATTACGACCCATGTTTGAAGTCACGACTGCACAGACATAGGACCTTTCCATCTGTGGGGAACGATCGTCCTTTACCCAAAGATGCGACAAAGGTATAAAGATATACTGGATGGGTTATGTTGATATCCCTATTGCATCAGAATACAGTATGTTTCTACAACAGAATTGTAATCCTTTCAAAGAACCACTGAATTGTTGGAGGCTTTTGCAAATGTCATATCTCATGATAGATCATGATATACAATGGGTGTTCTATCATATAGAAATGGAAATCAAAGTCGCATGCATATAGCGCGTCGAAGCCTTGCTCAGTGTGATCTCCCTCTGATTAAACATGTTCAGCCAATGGCAAGAGCTATGGCACGGAAAGATGACACCGTACATTGGCACTTACCAAACCCAAAGGAGTGGTACGTAGGTGTCACCAAAACCGGGTAGGTTTGAAGGAGGGATTCAGGTACGCTGATATGGCTATGTGTACCTGCAACCCAAATGACCTCTATTTTCATTGGAAAAGACCTTGTTTTGGAGGGTTGAAGCCCCAAAATAGGGGGACAAACAGGTTCCAGGTATATATACATATATAAATTCATATCATATGTACGTATACATATATGTATATATTATATATACCTACACAAGATGCCAACATGCCTGGACTCTGATCTGCTTGTAGCTTGAATATTTGCATGACTCTTGGCATTTAGCACTTCTGATCAGGTCTAACATCTGTACATTTCTTTTGTTGAATACATCAGCTGGTTTCAACAATATGGAATCAAGACTGACATGCTTTTTTCACACCAAGAAACCGTAGACAAAAAGGTTGCAAGTCTGGCTCTTGGTCCGATGCTTGTCGAAGTGCATGCCTACCTGCCATGGGTTTTACATGAACATTCAGGCTGTGAGAAACAAAAAAAGCGAGCTGGCCACCCAAATTATAGCAAGTTGGTCTTCATTTTCAGTGTTGGAATTGGAATTGGTGTCGTAATATCCAAGGTCTAGTCTTTAGCTACACCCAAATAAATCATATCGCAGGTTTTGGGGCTTTAATTACTCTCTTTGATGAGAAAACACGCCCAACCAGATTTTGTTGGCAAACATGGCAGTCATAATATATGGCAAAGGCAAGAGAAATCTACAATCCGACTTGAAATAGATGGACAAAATTCAATCAAAGTCAGTCAAACTTTTTTACAGGGGCTTCTTCTCAGAAGGATTGAAAGAAGACAAACATATAGACCATCCCACACTCGGGCTAAGAAAAACAATACAAAAAGCACCAGGTCAACAAAAGAAAAAACTCGAAAAGATGGGTAAGTTGCAAAAACATTCCTTTCCAACAAGAATCTTTCATAGGTACGAGTAGCATGGAGTCTTGTGGGGTGTTCAATCGGTTTCGCTGTTGTAAAAAATGCTTCGTCATAGAAACACCCGTGCCTGAGACTCTTGACCTCGAGAAAAAAACAAGCGAGCAAGCGAGCAATGAAGAATTCCAGCAAGTGGCCAAAAACAGGGAACTGCCATGGTGCATCTATGCTCACATTGCTGTGATATGCAGCATATCAGCAGGATATCAGTTTTTTTAATCAAAGTTCTGAAAAAAATAGAGATCGGATTAAGGATTTTGAGGCCATCAAAATTACCAAACTCTTCTATCTCAGGCTGCTATAGAAGAAATCAAGTACTGACATCTCGGCACACGTCAAACCTTGAGGAACTGACCGATGGAAAAGTAGTTTACCATGTGAAAGGTCTTGCTGGTCACGTGCAAGTCCTCTTCCACCTACGCACACATCATGGTTGCATAGCAATGTGAGATCTTGCAATCATCCACGGGTCAATGCATGAAAATCCATACCCATCAAACCAAATTCCAAACTCTGCATGAGGAATTAACCAAACATGTGGCCACCAATTGCAAGCTTGACCAAAGATAAGCTGTGGCTGAAACCAATCGAAGGTCTGTGAACAATTTCAGGCCAAATGGTCCAACTACACCAAACGTGCAGGATGCATCCGCATAGCCATGACCTTATACTCTTGTCTTTCGCCGTCTGCATCATCTGTTGGCAACTCCTTCTACTTTAGATCTATCATTATGCAAAGGGAACACAGTAGAGAACTTCCAAGCCTTCATAGGTAAACATACTCAAGATTCAAACATACATATCATCAATGTCATCCAATATCTATACAGCCATGCACGGCCCCAGAGAAACCACGACCCAAAACAGCAGCAAAAAACGACACCACCTGCGTCTTGCCAATCTTCAAGAGCTTTCCGTTGGTCTCATCCAGATTCACAGCCACCTCTGAGAGTCTTGTTTAGTGTGAAGGCAGATTTTGCAGGAACGAACTCCTCATAGTCAATGTAAGATGACGCAAAAGAAAGAAATACAATGTACTGCATATATATATATATATCATATCATCGTTTACAAAAGACATGTACTTACATAATTGACTTATTAGTAATAGTACTGTAAGTTAAAATTACATTCGTAACAATTTAACGTATAAACTTCCCATCCCATTTCATTCCCATCATTTCCCCTGTGAGTCATTGCTATCATAGCGCCTCCCAAACGTCATGGTGCCGAATCTTGGCGGCGTACCACTGTTTCGTCTCGGGAGCGGCGGGGGTGCCAGGAGATTCAAAGAAAGCACATGTTGAGTACCTACCAAAAACGAGAGTTATAGAAATGGTATCTAAAGAATGTCAACTTTGAGATATAAGATATTAAGATGTTACTAATTAATATTAATGATGTGTGTTTTCATTCTTAGCCCTCGGCTATGGACTGTTTGGACATATTTGGAAACATGTCGTGTTCCTGAAAGACGTGTTCCCAAAAACCAAAAACTTGAAGATGTAATATGATCCAACTGTACTTCTACAGGGCACAAAGCCACAATCAGGGATTCCTGGACGTAACCTCAAAAGATCTGTCATGACTCTTCGGGGACTACGATCCTGAGCTAGCAATCACCAAGTTGATCTGATAAAGTATCAAACACATTTCCAAGCCGTTTCGTGGCAACATGACAACTGTGTTCAAGAGCGGTATCCTCATGGTATCCTCATTGATGTAAAACAAAGAGCTACTCTGACATGATGCATGCTGTGAGAACAGACTGGACCACTCAAAGTGACCTGATTTGATCATTGATATTGCGGTTTCCAAGCATGCTACTCACGCTACTCTATCTTTACTCCAGTCGCTTCTAGCTTTCACCAGCCTTTTGCACCGTTATATGACTCGCATGGTTGATTGTATTTGCTTTCATATTGTTTCCGTTGGATTATAGGAACAACATGAAAAACACACATCTTTCCATTTGGGAGAGGAATTTCTCCCAAATTTGTGCAGATGTTTCTTTCTTGCAGTTCCTTGACAAAAAACATCATTATATATGTCACTTACTCAGATCCAACGCCACTTCCACACAGGTCCCAACCAATTCTTGCAGCAAGGCGAAGTTGTTGTCGTCCACGTTTTCTGGATTGTCTCCGCCTTGGGATTGGGGGGATGACGTTGTGACGTGGTACTGTTCATGGTTGAGAAATCCCAAGGCAAACCACCTGGGATGTATGAAACCTTGTAAATATTTAGTAAATAACGGGAACAACTACCAACCTCAACTGGTGCAGGATCTCTTCCACCAACAGTACCAACATAAACAAACAGAACAACGACACAATTGATGTTTGATGATTTGTGTATCTTGGCAAGACTACGCTTCATTTCTATACAACACAACTAGCACCCAGCCATCAAACAAAAGTGTTGAGGACTCGGGGGATCTTGTTGTACTTGAACTCATGCCCAACTGACAAGTGGATATCAAGATCTGAAGAACGGAACATGTCTTCTTTGGGTTTTCCACTGAAACGGGTTCCATCATCATCATCATCATCATCATCATCATCATCATCAGCATCAGCATCATCATCATGGTCATCATCGTCATCGTCATCATACACATCCATCACAACCCTGGTTCAACTTAGCCACGAAAACAAACATGTGTCCCGTCCGATTGTAGTGATTAATAAAAGACACTTCCATAGGATAAGAAAGAGTTGTATTGTCCTACAGAAACTGAACCAACCAGATTGTTCTTTTTCATGGCCAAACTAAACATCTAGAAAGTCTCCCAGCAGCATATGTTCCAGCATTGTTTCTATCCCCCATCCACCGCAGCCCTATCGCTGAGTGATCCCCAACCCCAACCGGCAACACGTGAGAAGTCATTGCCTGTGCCCAAGGGCACAATGCCCCACCTGAGATCTTCAATCAAACATCCACTTCAAGGCTCCCTGTCATCTACAAGGTTCCATGTTTTGGACGTAGATTAAAAGAATCTAAGGATGGGAATATCCATAAGTATGTATTCTGTTTACCCGTTTGCTTAAATGATTTCCGGTTTTGGTTTTGTCATCAAATTTTGTCAAACAATTGTCCAACCCTGGAGCCCTGATCTATACAGTAATACTCATTAATAATCAACAACTTCAAGACAACACAATTTGGAGGTTTGGTGGCTGATCTTGAGTAGTATAATGGTTTCAAATGGTTCAATGTTCTAAAAAAAAACGGTGAATCATGTTGATTCTATCACTTGCACACACAATGATCTATTCAAACAGATGCAAAACTGTACATAAAGGTTAGCTACGGAACTATTGCTTGTATAGTGGGGATTGCTGCTCATGCAAACTGCTCACTGCATGCCATCTCGTCAACCATAGACATCAATTCTGACTTGTCTTCATCGGGCTAGAACCTCACAAACTCAGCATATAAGTACCAATGATTATGTGTATATACCCGGTAATATGTAATTATATTATTGAACAGTATATAGGTTTCTCATAATATGAATTAGATTGAATTAGTCTTTATCAACAACAGTAGTCCAGTGGAAAATGGATCTAAAACCAAAAGAAGGCCTCTCTCCTTCAAACTAAACTATTCAGCTCCGGGAGGAAGGATGCAAAACTGAGATTCCCAAACGCCACTTGCTTGGGAGTGTCAATACCGTGCTTTTGAGCCTCCAAAACCGGTGATGTGGAAACCCATGGTGGCATGGGAAAACCACACATATGGTTGGAACCAAGAATGGGTAAAACAAAGAATGATTCTCAAATAAACAAAATGTTTGAGAAGAATAAGCAGGTACTGACAAACTTCAAAGACTTCTGGTGGAACACCCCTCACGATTTCATGCTCATTCTGTTCTTAGACAAGGATGGTCAAATTGCTGTATTCTATGTCATTGAGATGCTGTTGCCTGAAACTCAGGTTGCCTAAGCACCAAAACAATTCAACATGGATTCTGAGCAAGAAGCTGGAAAAAAAGGCCTAAAAAAAACATTTATTAACTCTGCATCTGTTGGGAATGTCTGTTTTAACTTTATTTGGTGCAAACAAACTCACACAAGGATCAAAGGTCTAGTTTTGATACGAGTCCCATCTACTTACAACAAACACTGTTTCACGGAAGATTTTCATCAACCCACACAATCGTGCTTCTACACAAAGAATGACAGCAAGAAGCACTTCCAAACTATATTTGGAATAGTGCTTTTCAACGAAACCTGAAGCAAACCTACATACAATACCGAATTGGACCTAGCTGCACAACGACTCACACTCACAGCAATCTATCTCAGTTGCCAACAAAAACACCTCGTTCTGATTCTTTCTTGACAATAGCAAGCCTTATAAACTTGGCCAATAGCACATGGCTTCATCCCATTCCCTCAAGACATACCCCCCCAAAAAAAAACAGCAACAAGCTTCAGACTCATCATCTGAATCACCATATCCTCCCCATGTTTTTCCTTTTTTTCCATAAAGAACACCTAAAAAAACACATCACCTGTGCACCAACACCGCATCCACCGCAGGAATTTTCCCATTTTTGGCACCTCCGAATCGGCCCACATCACCGTGCCGTCGCCACCACCCACCACGGCGCGCACGGGACCACCCCCACGGCGGAGGATGACCTCGAAAGATGGGGTTTCCCCCAAAGGAAAGTAGTTTCCCAACCAGCAGAAAAGTATATTTATGTAGTGTCCCACTTGCAAAGCAACAAAAACAGCAAAAAAGCATCCAACAAAAAAAATGGTTCATTGAAATCATTGGTTTTCATCTTATAGGAAGGCTAAGAATGCAAATCCCAACTTCAACCAGCCATCACCAGAGATACCCCCCACCCCCCCTGCACCGGGTCCACGCCTCTTTTAACATTTTGAATCCTGGCTTGTTGCCGGAGTCGCCCTCCAGCATGCTGAAAATGTGCAGCTGCACCTGCATCTAAAGCCATCCCGTGAAACGTGTGGAAGAGAAAGGATGCTTGGCGTTTTTTGTTGGTTGGTTCACTTGATCTTTGGAAAACGTAAGACGTAACTATTCACCAAAAGTGATATGGCAAAAAATATCAAAAAACACCTTGAGCCAAGAATATCCACTGTTATGATGGTAAATTTGTTGGAGTCTTCATTGTGAAGATGTTTGCTGGTAACTGGTTAGGATGCCAAAATTGAAGAAGTCACTGCACTGGAATTCTGCTCGCTGTTTTGAGTCCGAGTCATCTAACTTCACTCTTCCAGCCTTTCACGTCTGTATACTTCACACGGAACGGTCTCTATCTGTTTGTTGTACATTGGTTTCATCATGTTTCATCCCCTTTTCATCACACCCAACAAACAACTGATTTGACAAGGGCGTGGATCAAGCTTAGCAAATAGAAGTAGCAGCCCAAATGTTCAGTAGAACATGTCTAGCTTTCCCAAAGTCACAAAAGAGTCACCCAACTTCCATCAACTTCCAAACAATCATGACAATCATTTGACTCCAAGCATTTGGCAACTCTTCTAATCACACACGCAGGAGTAATTATAGTAATTAGTTTGAATTTTGGCGAACGACGCGCCTTCTTTCCACCTTCCACATCCACCATAAAAGGCTTTGGTGCGTCCAAAAACACCTGTCACAGAACAAATGGCTGCCCAAACACCTGTGGGAAACTCTGCATGTTAAAATTTGAAGTAAAACATTCGTTGACCGGTTGACCCACTACCACTGCAGAAGCGCATCGATCCCAAATGGCACTTGCCTTGCCCTTGTTGCCACCAGAGCCAGGATTTACAAAGAGAAACATATCTTCAGCAGGCCTCACGTTTTGAAACGTTGCTCGCTTTGGAAGATTGGAATGCATCGAACATGGTAATTGTTACCTCTCCGAAAAAGACACATAGCCCATACTGGGACAGGATTGGAAAACTACAGCTACCTCCTGAAATCAGCTATGTCACAAAGTTGGATATGCAAGGTCTTTTTTCTGTGGCAGAATGAGGTGTAATGAGTCAAACACAGCAAACGAGCCCTTGGTTTGTAGGCATCTATCCTTTTGATTCTATCCGGTTTCGTGCGAAAGACGACTCACAATCCTTCATACATTTGCGGGTGAAACAACATCTGAAAATGAGTGTGGAGTTGCAACATACATACCATTTCCATTTCACCCCCAAAAAGAAACCTAACCTAGCCACCTTAGCTTCCGGAAATGTAGTAGAAGATGAGTTTCCTAACTACTCAGTGGTGCCAAAGTTATTCGAATCTCAGCTTGAGGTAACCTTCACTGCGTATATCAACACCCTGGAGCTCCCTTCCAGGCACCTGCCATTGGGGGACATGACCTCTCGGTTGCCACGGAGGATTGACGAAAAAACACCCAATAGGGCCGCTCGAAACCAATAACTACACTCCTTAAAACTAGTATATCTAGTCTAATTACAGTAGCCCCTAAAAATGGTGATTTCCAAATGGGATCTAATTTTCCAGGGCTCTATTTTCAAGGCTTATTGTTAGTTTCAGGGAGGGTAATAGTAATAACTAATAACTACTAATGTCTGAGTCACTACAAATATACATGCTTATCTGGTCCAATAATGGGGAGTAGAGAACAAACATGTTGACACCACGACACATCATGACACTGCTCCTACGCGTTCTCACATGAGCAACAGTTCCTGAATCCAAGTAAAATTATCCCTCACTTATGCTGATTCTGATTCTGTCCTATTCCATGAACTGATAGTACTCCTGCTTGGATAATCATCCCTAAGTGGTTCAATCCCTAAAAGCATTCCTGCTTGGATAATCCAAGGAAATATTTGTCATGACATCTGTCTTGCCTGCGGAGGAAAACCATTCTGCCCTGGAACCGAAATTCCGGGCACACCATATCCTGCCAGCTGGCCATAGCTGTCGGCAGGTGACACAAAGCATTTACCCTTGCTGCTGTGAACATTATTAAAGACAAGATACGTCTTTGCAAGTCGTCATGAACAGACACACACACATTAACGAAACCAACATCACTCTTTGCCCTCGTTGATTGGGTCACACTCCTCCCAATTCCCAAAATGTATCGGCTCTACTAGATCGACAAAAAACTGAATCAGTCACTGCGTGGAGATTGGGAACCTTAAAACACAGCGTTCCTGGGGGGACTAGCCATGCAACCCAAACAGAAGAAACTATTCAATACAAGCAAGTACAGTACAGTAGATCTAATATGTCAAGTTCTGACGCGACAAAATGCTCATATCTATCTTGCTCGTTGTGAAACGTGCGTTGTTTCGGTTCTATATGGACGTAGATAATTTTGCATCCTGAAAACGCGTGCCATGTCTCCTCCCAACGGGTATCCCGATCAGGTCAATCTTATTGACTGGGGAATAGAACTTCCTAGAACATCTGGTGCAAAGTCCAGTCATGTCAAAGGAATATATAAGAGTTTTTCAACATCAAAACATGGAAAGATGATTTACGGATCTACGATGAATAATGATGAAACGATCATGGGATATTGTTCTGAAATGAATGATATATGCTGCAAAAATTGGATGTTCTCCGAAACAAACTTGCATCACAGGAATCTTGCAAAACAAAACTTAAGAGCACGGGCCAGAAAAGATGGAGTGAGAGCCCCTCCAAGTTGACAACCGAAAACAAGTTGTTAGGTCTAGGAGTCTAAGGTCCCATGTCGATCCATAGAAGAACTAGAGTCAAATACTCATCATCCCTCAGAAACACCCGAGAGGTCTTAAAATGGCCTACCATTCTTGACAAAAACCTTCCTCGAAATCGGACACCCCGCGAGAAGCCTCCAGGGTACGTCGGAAGCCTCGTGAAAAACCGAGGAAGCACAGCTCTCCCCCGTGAAAAAGGTAGGAAAGTTCAATACACGCCAGGGAACGATCACATATCCCACCTTGCGAAAAGGAAAATCATCGACAAAAAAAAAGTGCCGTCGATTGTAGGGGATATGATATGTTAGTTAGTTTCCAGGATGGTCAATCCCCTTCCAATGCATCATATTTTTTGAAGGGCGAGCTGGTAGTTCAACCAGGAAGTGTTGGTACATTACCCTTCTTCGAATCGTAACGCTGACACTGCAAGGTTGTTCTGGGAAACAGTAAGACCGTAAGAACATTCATTTATCCAAATCTGATTTTTGTCAGGTGCCAGTGGTGCCAGCTGTTAGTTTCGACTGTAAATTGATACTCTTCAATTGATCAATTACTATCCTCAAGGTCAGCTCAGGTCACTGTAGTTTACCCAAGCGAGACACGTAGTGGAATTGTCAAGTATTTGGAGTCGTAATTTAACCTGATGATAAGAATGGGTATGATCTAGGATCTCTTTGGGTAAGGTAAATTCAAGCATCATCTTGGGATTTGGGGTTGATACAACAGCAGCAGGTAAAACTTCAGAACACGTATCATCTGCCCTTCAAATATTGATTCGCCGGGGGCGTGTTTTTTTTTAATATTCCAAAGACATTCCACCAAGATGGCGGCTATGATTTAGCACCTCGATCAAACGAAGGGTCCAGTTTCGAAACTGTGATCTCATCACAAAGAATCACGGATACACGATACCGGCCAGCATATTATGGGTATATTAATATTTACTGTACTCTTTGTTTGGTTTATTGTGAGGAAGAAACTGCCCTGATCATCAATTGACACATCCTCAAACAAAAATCGAACGCATCATCATCATCCGTTTGACCAAATTGATTTGAACCACAAATAGTCAGCCCATGCCAACCATCCAGAAATCCCCAACTGAGAACCCAACGAATATGACTGCGGTGCTTGTGGGCTGTAAACCAAACCAGATTGAACACCCGATTGACTCGAGTACATGGCGCCTGGCCCAGCGACAAATACCTTGATAGTTCTTTGAAGAAACGGTTCCTAAAAGAACTGAATGGATGAAGCGCAGTACAGTAAACATTGCGTAACTTGTGAAATATGTATATATATATACATATGCAAACATGCAACACACGCAATATCTACATATATATATATACAGTATATGCATGTCATGAATGATGGGTGTATATTATGACTCTCACTTGGGACATTGACATCAACATTTCACATTTCAGCCTTCAAATTCATGTTAAAAGCTCTTCACATCACTTCACTGGAGTCCGCAATTTGAAGATATCAAATAACTCATATATTCAGAGTATCAGCCAAAGGATTGTATAGTTGGTGTTTAATAGTTGGGGCTTAATATTATAGGAAACCCCTGTAAAAAGGATTCTGACTGGAGGACATGCCTAGACCTAGACGAGGATGAACCACCAACATAATGACATTGATGACTGGCTAACTACCAACAAATCCAAAATGTTTGCTCAGTTTCTTCTGCTACAAGTCAACTGGGTAGACACTAATTGAGAATTGAAAACCCATATCTAGGAAGTATGAGTGAGCTGTTCTATGCCTCATTGGTAGAAGGTCTTTCAAAAGACCCAAGCTATCGTGATGCACATCAAAAAATACAACCAATGTAGTATTTCCTTCATATTATAATTACAGTATATTGTCACTGAACATCACTTGATGTGGTTTTGTATTGATTAAAGTTGTTCAACATCACTATGGTCACTATTGGTTTTAACATCATTCCATCAAAAAATGAATGGGACCTTGCCAACAGACACCTAAGTAAGTTGCTAGAACTATTAGATACTCAGGTTGAGGGGTCCGTTCAGTGGGTCCTGTTGGAGATTTCTTGGAATCATTGTTATTTCCTTCATGTTACAGTAAATATAGTTTTTGCTTTTTTTATGGTTTCACATTCCCAGGGTGATTTACCGACCGCCTCTCCGCCGCCCGCGAGTCCAACCAAGCGGATGATCCCCCCAGCTGTGAGTTTGAAGCCAAGAACGAACGCAAGGAATTCGAAGCATTGGCAAGGTTTTTGAGATGCTCAACTGATACTGGTTGAACAAATATATATAATCATATATGGAAAAAATATATATATGAGTAAATAAGCCATATACCATACTGTTTGATGGGCTCACCTTCTCTTCATACCCTGTCATGGAACAACATCAGATAAAATGATCCAATCCATCCGCACTAGTGAGGATAAGGTGAGGTAGTGAACCATAGTGTCAGTGTAATCAGCCAAGAGCTGGATTGCTATTGCCACAACGTTGACCAAAACTTCACGGGGGAAAGACGTTCTGAAAGCAACGAGACACTGAAAAAATATCCAGGGTAAAACATCCTAGCAAATCAAACAATTTCTTGAATGAACATGGGCTATTGTTTGGGAGCCAATGTCGAACAAATCCAGACATGACGAACATTTCCATACATGTTGGATGTAAACATCCAAACATTCCTTGCACTGTGAGTTTTAGTAAGGGGCTTTAGTAAAATAAACCCATGTGACGCACACACTGTTGGTGGAAGAAATCCTGCACCAGTTGAGGTTGGTAGTTTATCCCATCATTTACAAGGTTTTATACATCCCAGGTGGTTGGCCTTGGGATTTCTGAACCATCAACAGTATCAGTAGACATGGTGGCCACAACACTCTACTCCGTGACCGACTCTCCCAGCAGTCACGAGAAAGGGTTTAACGTGGTCCTTCGTCCGTTTCCTCAGGCTCATCTTCTGGGAACTCCTGACGTTGGAACTCTTCATACGAGGAAGCCCCAACAGAAATCGACTCTTATCATGGTAGCAGTAGCATTAGTCATTTTACGCCATTTTTTACTTCATGGAAAACTTGTTTCATTTTTTCATATGTTTTCTTGGTTCAACTCTCCCCAACTATCATGTGATTGCAGCTCCAACCAGCGCCTTTCCAAACTAGACAATTAACAGAAAACATACCCTGGGAGTCACAAAACAACTAGCTTAAGTGTCTCTAAACACAAATCTTGAAACCCAGTTTGTATTATAGAAAATCTGTATATATATATATTGTTTGATATGATATGAATTGAATAACGAATAGATAAAAGCATGTGGCCAGAATATCGTATATAAGACTCACACAAGAATATGGATAAGTACAGACAGAGGGTCGGTCTGGGTAAACTACACTTCATTCACCAACCCAAATTGCAAGTCATCTTTCTTTGAGAAGGCCTGAAGCATTTCAACCTGAATGGAGTCACGAAGAAACAAACACGTCTATCAACCATCTATCAGATCCTATCCTGCTCTGTTGGGCAATGATGGTTTCCTACCACCGATATCTCCCCAAAATAGAGGCGAGGACATTTTATGCCTCAGTTAAATCAACCAACGCTAGGCACCCGAACACCCAATCCAGGAGAACAGGGCTCGACCTGTGCTCCAAATAACTGGTCTGGGAGTCGGGGTAGATGCTATACTGTTCGGTGGGAAATCTCCAGTCAACTCTATGACATCAGATAAGACTCAAGTCAAGAGCAGGCAGTACTTCATCACCCTTTGTGTCCTTGACGTTGCAGACTTGTGTTATTAGGTTCATTTCCAAGGTTGCAGATTCATGATATTTGCAATGTGCCAACTGGATCTTGGCAAGAACCCAGGCAGTCTGACAAACCCAAACAGTCTCAAAACAAGCACGCTTTGGATGAGGAGTATCCTCAATGTATAACATGATAGACGATACAGCAATCACCAGCTGTAAGTCTTGTGGTGTTTGCTGATGATGTTTAGATAAGTTGTCTGAATGTACTGTATCCACTCCATTGCCTACAGCTGAATCCGCCCCTTTCTCCACTGTCGAAAAAGTCACCCGCCTCACCAGGAAGGTCGTCTGGAAGATCTAAGAGAGGTTCCTCCTGTGAAAAACTCAGGTATTGGTGGTTGACTCAAGTAGGAAAACACAACGCAATTCGAACCTACTTTCATGCTGAACACATATGATGGAAAGTGGTACGGTGAATGGAATGATGTGAATTATGTGTTGGGACATGATCTGATGTAATTCATCCAGCAGTCTTGTACTACAGAACCTGAAGTTTCATATAAAAATGCAATCCTGACAATGCTTTACTCTCACATGATATAATACTGTTGATGGAAGAAATTCTGCGCCAGTTGATAAGTAGTTTATCCCATTGTTTACAAGGTTTTATACATCCCAGGTGGTGGATTTCTTCCATCAACAGTATGACCTGGATCTTAGTACATTTTAACAACGGACGACTTGTCCAAGATTCCACCCCTAGAGGGATTGTCTTGGCAGGGGTCTGGGTCCAGTCATTCCCCAAGAATAGCCCCACCTAAGAACTGAAGATTGACACTTTGTATAGGTTCACAGGTCCACTTTTCCATACACTCATTTGGAACATTCATTGATTTGGAACATCTACTGTATGTATATGAAGAGACAATGTTTGCTGAGTTGCATTTCCCTTGCTTTTCAAAAAGCGATCGTCTGTATACATTCTAGTTGCACATGTTTCTTTCCATAGAGACTTGATGTTGATGACTGCTAGCCAACATAGGTCATCCAGTCATCCAAGTCGCCATGTGGCCCTGAAAAAAATGGCGGTTCATGATGGGTACTGTAGACAAGTATACTGATGTATATACGGTAAGCACATATGGCATCTAAAGGTATACTATCTTATATAGTGTGAGATTGGATATATACGTGTATATATATAATATACATTAATCCAGTTAGTCCCTCCTACAAAAAATGGCTTGATACATGTTGATGTACACAATTTCACCACCAAACAGCTCCGGGGTGCCCTCAAAACTGCGCTCAAGGGATTTGTTTTCTTCTTAAGTCGCAAGAGATTGGTTCCGAGTCCGAGGTACTTTTTATTGATGTGAACTACTGCATGTGCCATTTGAGGTCACAGCCGTGCGCACTATGCCATCTGCATAGTTACCCTGCTTCAGGAAAAATGATTCACAACAGCAAGAAAGTACTGAGAGGATTTAGTCAAACAGGATTGAGGTACCAAGTCTCCATGTAGACATCCTTGGATTTTTTCCTTCTGGTTATCATTGTTTTCTCCTTCTTTGCCCTGTCCATCAATGACATCACTGGCATATCTGATCCTTCTGCCCTTCGGTCAAAATAACGACTGCAGGGTGTTGCATAAATGGAGGAGTCTATGTGAAAACAGGGTGGTCGTTTGCAAGGTTGCAAAACGCCAATCATATCTAAAAGATAAGCTGTGGAATCAGCTGATTTGAAAGCAGCTGAGAAGGGTCTTGTAGCTGGGCTCCGGCAAAATACATATGTTATCTACAGTACAGTCTTTTACTGCAAATACTAAGGACATGTTTGGGGGGGCTGTATAAATATATGGCCGGCATGCCCCTGTCCGGAGTTTCTGTTTCAAGAGTTCCAGAAATGGATGGTGAACTTGCCACCCGGACCCTGGTTTAGCGTCCACAGGGTCCCTCACGTTTGACTAAAGCCCTTGAAGAAGCAATGCGGATAATCCCAAATGGAACGAAAAAAACGGACACAAAAAACCATACAAAAACAAAAAAGTTCATCTAACAATGGCATGAACCAAAACAACATGGTGCAAAACAGCTTGCCCATATCAGTACCAACAATCTGAAAAAGTTGGTCCTGTCTGGTAAAAATTCTTAATACTTCACATGGTAGTGTTCCCAAACTGTGGTTGCAAAATAGCGTCATAAAAGAAAACTGAACCTACAACCCTCATCATCATGTTGAAACTGCATGGATATATGAGACTCACACACACACAAACACGTCATGTAGCCGTAAATTGTCACATTCTAGAAGTGTACCCTCATTACGCATCTAATTATAGCTTGAAGAAAAAAACTAGTTGAGTCCAATGTAATTGGAACATCCAAACCTTTGAACTCCTTAATTTTTCGTCAAAAACGTCTGACCTTATAAAACAAGACCCTTCTTTTTGTGCATCCGATCAATGGATCGCCAAACTTAAGCGCTTGGCAGCCACATTGCTGGGCCTGTGGTTCCCACTGTGCCATTCCTGGAACTCAAAGCTCGAGTGTACATGGGTACGGGTATAAATTGTAGTAAACTATAATTCACCCAACAAGTCATTGGGTGATATTCATCGATATAATCAAACATTTCCAACTTGCCCAACACTTCCCTGACATCCAAAAGATGATACGGGTTCTCCAAATCTAGGAGACAGCGTCAGGAATCTGAGGACTGTTTTGCAAAATTGAACTATATAATGTCATTGTGGAGATGACATGGCATACTAAACCACAGTTTAGGGTCTTCAATTCGGGGTTTGTTTGCTTTTAAATACGTTTATAAACGGCCAACATTTTGAAGACAATGCAACATGAAATTCTGATGAGTTGACCCATGGGATCAAAGTTCAATGGATTCAAACAATGGAAGAGTACTGCAAATCATGCTGGGCCGCTGATTCATCTTTGTAAACCTGTGAGGATTGTTGGGGGACTGATAGTGACCGGTTTCCGAAACATATTTTGGCCGCTTTGGGCAAGCCAACTGGTGGAGATGTCATCTTAGGATGTTAGCCGCCAATTTCAAAACATCATGAAAGTGTTTGGGTCAAAACTTCAAGGACAGAACATCTCCCACCGCCACACTATATACAGACTCTCTCTCTATCCAAAAAAAAAATAATATATATATATATGAGGCGCCGTCAAAATATATTATAATTGTCTAGTATGTTTTTGAAGGGTTATCGTTTTTTGGGGGGGTCCATATCGTTTTACAGGGTTTTGCTGTTTTCGGCACCATCCTTCACGTTCATAAGTCATAAGTCATAGAGGTAGTGGTAGTGGTAGTGGTAGTACTAGTAGTAGTAGTAGTAGTAGTAGTAGTAGTAGCAGTAATAGTAGTAGTAGTAGTAGTAGTAGTAGTAGTAATGGTAGTAGTAGTAGTTGTAGTAGTAGTAGCAGCAGCACGAGTAGTAGTAGTAGTAGTAGTAGTAGTAGAAGTAGTAGTAGTAGTAGTAGCAGCACGGGTAGTAGTAGTAGTAGTAGTAGCAGCAGCACGAGTAGTAGTAGTAGTAGTAGTAGTAGTAGCAGTAGTAGTAGTAGTAGCAGCAGGAGTAGTAGTAGTAGTAGTAGCAGGAGCAGTAGTAGTAGTAGCAGGAGTAGTAGTAGTAGTAGTAGTAGTAGTAGGAGTAGTAGCAGTAGCAGTAACAACTTCAATGCTTCGAAACATCTTCTGTTGAAAAGGCTTTGGCCCAGTCACGGGGCCTCCCTCCTTTCCAGGGGCCAATTTTCAACAAATGGTTATCGCTAGGTTATCGCTAGGGTTATCGTTTCTAGGGCTGCGAAATTTCCTCAAACTATGTCATGATGAGAAACCTTGCACCTGGTGACTTGGTGAAAAAGGCTTGGGATCTCTGCAATCAAGACTGGCCAGGATGCTCCATCATGAATATGATGCACTGAAAGGTTATCGTTTTTTGGGGGGGGCCATATCGTTTTACAGCGTTTCGTGCATGTCCGATGTCATTTTCAACCCCTCCCTACTAAATTGGTCTTCGCTTATTTTGACCGTGGCTCATATATACGTCTAAATTTCACATATAAAAACTCAGGGGGAAATTCCTGTCCCTATGTGACCACCAGTGGCCAGCGGATACTGAAGAAAAAGGGAGACTATTTAGAAAAACATGAGCAGATTCCTTTTTGACTGTGACTGGGTGGGATTTCCCCCAACAACATCATAACCAACTAACCCAAAATGGTGAGTATGAACGGATACGAATTTACACTAAATAACACCTTTTGGCTACAAGACCTTGGCTGATGGAGCTGTTCAATAGCAACCTATATACAATATCATGTCTAATCAACAATTCCATAGAAAATGACTCCCCACTTCACACAACCGTGATCCAAACATACCTGGATTCCACAAAAAAACATCACCTGCTTGTGTTCAATCATACCCAAGCATCTGAAAGAGCATTGCCATCAATGCCACCATAGCCAAACGCCCATTCGCCAACTCCGCGGCCAATTTGGTCTTCTTCACCTGTGGATCCTGGACAACTGTGACCAGCTGTGCTGCGTGCCCCATTCTTTTGCTACAAAAAATCGTAGCAATCGGATTGGGGTACAAATCCCTGAAACTAACTTGGCACCTAAAAATTGATGGTTGAAATACTTCTTTATATATTTTCCTTTTGGAATGGCATCGTTTCAAATGCTATGTTTCTATTGGGGTGGCTAACTGGACAAGTGCTGGGCATTTTGAATCCCCCCCAAGACTTGGGAAGGCCCAAAACTGTTGAAATGAAATCAGAAATCATTCTGACATGATATGGTGGTTTCCGAAAATAGTGGTACCCCTAAATCATCCATTTTAATAGGGTTTCCATTATAAACCATCCAATTTGGGGTACCCCTATTTTTGGAAACATCCATATATACTTCATAATGTTAATTTTCAACAATCAATACCATATGGTGGGTGATCATTTTTGAGCATAGATGCGTTGACAACCAAAAAAACACCATGCAAATGATATTTCTGATACATGAAGCCAGTCCCCGATCCCCGAAGGTACTAGGTACGTTCGTCAAAAAGGGAAACAAATACACAAAGGTTGATGGACACAATCCTCCACCACTCCACCATTGTGATGGTTGTGTAAGAACCTTGTAAAAACATGTAAAACATGGGATATCAATGATCAGCAGTGCTATGCAAATCAAATTTGATGGTGCAAATTATGGATCCCTCAAAAAAAAATGGTTGAAACATTCCGGTTTGAACTGCTCTGTAGACACATCTGGACATGATGTAAAAGCAACATAAAGCACCATATTTGCAACCCCCTCGTAAAGCCACATGGAAATGATCATCCACAGATTTCTATCCAAAAGCTTGCGTCAACCGGAACATGGCCCAAATGCACCACAAATTGTTTCGAAAGAACATACAATATGATTTTTACAAACATACAGAAGGACAAATGCTCAATTCCTTTGCAACGTTTAGTATAAGCATCTCTCATCTAGAACCATATCACTCACTCACTCTCGTGTTTTCAGCTAGTTGACCAAACACATCCACATGTCTGGATCTTCTTCGGGTCCTGGAAGAGGATTGGGTCAAAGTTGAAGATGAAATTCTTGCCCACACCAAGGAAACCATAACCTCAGAGCATGGATCTAATTCCCATCATGCACCAACAAATCCTGGCTGATAGATATGACAAACAAAGGATATAAAGAATAGCCAGCCAACCTTGTATATCCCCTTCAACACTCAACCAACCAGTTTCCCTTTCATAGCCGTAATTCTGATGGGAGTTGTTCATCAACCTCGGGGTGTCGTCCACATGCCACCCATCCCAAATAATGATACAGTCTAAGAACATTTATTGAACAAAAACAAACAATATGAGAGTGTCTCTTACCCTTAAGGATGTTCAACATAAAACTTCCAAAAAATACCTGTGGTTTGGTTCACGCGTCTTCCCCTCTTGCCGTTTTCCCGTTTTTTGTTGGCACCTTCGTAGTCACCAGGAGCCCTCTTGGGATCTTGACGCCAGAAACTGCAGTCAGCAGAAGGTGACCGCAGATGTGACTAGCAAGAAGGTACAAACACAACATCAGCAGCAATAACAACAACAAAAAAAACTACTATCATATACAAATGTATCGCTTTTATCGATACATTCTATCAAAACTCTCACTATAGTAGTAAACAAGCACAACTAAAACTGCAACTAGAACAAAAACACATTGACAAAATAATAATGATAATCCGGTGATGTTTTCTGACGTCGTAACATTGTAGATATAGTTGTTTGTTTTAAGTTCAACTACCGTAAATAAAAACAAAAAACTACCAACAAGTCCTTAAATTAAACCAACACCTTCTAGGGAACATGTTTCCAATGCAGTAAGGACAATTAATCTACTGTAAAATTGTCTACAACCAAAACTTCACAAGCTTCAGACTCTTAAAGATCTTGGTCACAAAATCATGGCATCTCGGATTGAATTCGGATTGACGAGCATAATTTTTCAAAACTACGACTAGTTCGTGTTCAAAACATCTAAATCCAAGATTAAGATAGATTAAGTCTACATTAATCGAACAAAAGTTGAATCAATTGGCAGATCATGTCACTCTCCCATGAGGTGTTTGGGGACCATCACTTGTAAAACTAAGGTACTGAACAGATCTGGTCCCTTCCATGATCTGATTGAAACATGGCTTCTCTAAGCTGGGGAACTCCATTTTACGTAAAGATTGGTGGTTGTTACTTAGTTTTAATGGAAAACTGGACAACCCTGGCAAAAGCCTATATATATAATAGTTCATGTAATGTTTGCTATTCAATCTTAAGTACATAAACCTATGGCAAATGGACAAACATCAACCCAAAACCTGAGCATTTACTCCTGTGTGTTGGCCAAGGATCTATCCTTCGTAGTGCCCCAAGAAGAGTGCAATCTGAACCCAGCCTTCCAAAGGCACCTGTGAAATAGTCACTCCCTTGCAGGTTTCATGTGAAGCTTTCAATGAGAACCACTGATCTTAAAAATGATATTTTTTTGGAAACAGAGGTGTTCTCCTTTCCTTGGATTGTGTTGATTGTACATGTTATTTATTTGTTGTGGGTGTGTGCGTGTATGTAATATATGTATATATTACTCGGGGTAAAGGCTTGGGATGTTGCCCTACCTGGCGACAAAGGTTGATTCTTATCCGGGTGAACACCATCGGATTGTGTACATAGATATCATGTATATAGTCTATTAGTTGAACTCCTATCTGTACCTCACATACTGTTTGTAGTATGGCAATTATGATCCAAACAACTTATATAATGATCCCAAAGTGCGATGTTTTACTTTCTGTGGTTGCAAGTGTCCCAGGCTAGAGAGACTACATCGACAACCTTCATGAAAAAATGGAAGTAATTAGATAAGAAATACAGTGGGACTTTGTGTTTGTGACTGTGCGCACATTGTAATATAATGTAAATATGTATTTCTGCCTATTATTCTGTTTGTATATCTAATCTTAAACCCGGTTTGCTATAGAGAATCTTTTTGCATTGGGTCTAAGGTCTAGATCTCTAGACTCTGGATCCCCTTGGGAAAAAAAAGCTTCATCGCCCAATTCATGCCCCATAGCTGCTAGAATGGCACAATCATATAGTTACCAAATCACAACATGTCAGCAATTGGTTTATTTCACATAAAACCCTTCCTATTTAAGTTGTTTGACCGGAGAAGATTTCCTTCCTCTAAAGACAGGACATGCGCCTTGCCAATAGCAGCAATGCCGTGAGGCATGTCAGCAAACTTGATGCCCTGGGGATACAGGCGGAGGCTGAGATTGTTCTGAAGCCATGCGACAGGGGGAAAATATAAGCCCTTTTAAGAGCTGTGGCCATCTACTGCGCTTGGGGTTTCGATCATGTACCAAAAAAGCAATTTGAAAAAAAAGATGGCGAAAGTGGAGAAAATGGTAAAAAATGGTGAGCATCTGGGGGCTGGAAATTTTCCCCATCAAGAAGGACTTAACACTTGAAGGGTTTCGATCCAATGGGCGCAGCTCTTGGCTACTTCCGACAAAACCGTTCTGCCGCTTCGCTTGCTATGTCTTGTTCTGACACCTTCTTTTTTTGCCCAAAAAGAGCCAATACAAGTACAGTACGTACTTTAAACACGTCTTGGAAGGCATGATGGTAAAATATGGAGCAGGTTCTTTGGTCAAAACTCGCTAAACACTGTCATAATATAAATTAGGCTTCCACCTGACTTTCAAAAAAACATATCATGTCATGCATATCTAGGTTGCATTTCCCCCTCCACTCTAAACCATCCAATAAACATACCATAGTAGAGGTCTTCTACTTTTTGCATGACCTCATGTCTTCGAGGAATGACGACTTCAAGGCCTTCTCTGGAGAGAGGTATCCAGGCCAGCGGAAATACTCTGGAACGATGTATCCAACGCAAGCCAACATGCAAATGCGCCTTGTTGGAAGACGCCCGGATTGACGTTAAATGAACATGTTCCTAACCAGCAGAAAATGAGTAAACACAATACAAACACATTGGTCACGGCTGTGAACATTCATCGAATAGCAAAAACAAGATGATGATGATGATGATGATGATGATGATGATGATGATGATGATGATGATGATGCTCTTTTAGGAACAAAACGTGCAACTGCATGCAGCAAACCAATACTACTGCTTGTATGCATGCAGTAGGCATTGAAGAATTATCTGTAATCTCATGTCGATCCCCTGTACCCATGACTGCACACCTGTTGGCACCAGAAACAAGTTTGGTAGTTCAAAATCGATACCGTCCATGATTTATCATCCTACATCTTAAGTACATATATTATGTAAGTATGCAAAAGGATTGTTTAAGAAAAACATTACATACATTACCCTTTCATATCCTTTCTATCCAACCTGTGCACAACCAACCATTCCATCGACATCGCTTCCCACCACCCACAAACAACTGAAAGTGGTCAGCCTACTGGAAACATGGATATTGAATGATATTGGATTATATTAGCAACTTAACCGTAATGTGATATTAGTACGGAATCCAAATGACAATCTGATACTGGCATCGCAACATATCAACGTGAAACAACATCTGATTGTAATCAAGAGACCCATGTTTCAACTCCACTGCGCGACGACGCTTGAAGGTGTCAATGTCACCATCAGCAGAGAGACCCAACGGATCCCAAAAGCCCACCTCGGGTTGTGTTGGAATGGGTTTTGTTTACACTCCTGAAGTTTAACATAGCCTCTGAAAATTATGTTTGGAAGAGTACTTTTTCCTTTTGGGATGGTCCCTTTTCAGGGGCAAATTGTTAAACTTCAAGGGGTGAAGTTGGCACTTACAACTGACAAACCACTCAGCTCACATTCACCACGTCAAGGAACGGGAGCTTGGACACCTAACTCACCCTCGAAAGCACGAAGTGGTGAGTCGGTATAGTTGGCCCAGTCACCCCAGGCACTGCCCGTCAAACCATCCTGGAAGAACATGCCTCAGCTAGGAACAGAAATCAACAAAACGTACAAGAAATGACAGGCTTTTGAGCTTCATAAGAGCTGAGAAGAAAGGGAAGACGTGTACTGTATAATATATGTATATGTAAATGAGTGTAAATACAGTACATGTAAACAAGTAAATGTGTGGTGCATTTCTATACAGAAAGAGAGATGCAAATAGACCGCATAAACATTGTAAAGTCTACAAAAGTCCCACAGGTCCTAATCAAATATATGTCAGATGATCAATTCTGAACAAGATTCCCCATCCCCAACACCATCTGTACAATTTGTTCGCACGCCATCGCACCCCCATCCAAATTAGTTGTGATCAGCATGAAACTCCAAAAACACATCTCGATCAACACCAATCATCAAACTTAAGATGGAACACTTACTGTATTACTGCAATTTGGTGCAGTCATAGGCACCAATGATAGCCATCATCGCCAATCTGCCGTTGGCCAGTTCGGCCGAGAGCTTTTTCTTGCGTGCCTGGTGGTTTGAAAGGTGGCAACGGACTGAACTCAGGACATAGTGTTTGAGGGAAGGCTAGCGCAAGTTTCAGAAATTCACCACCATCTATATCAGGTGCCGCAAAAACCTGGAAGGAGATGACACAAGGGTTAATCCTCCCAGCATGGTCATTATCACCATCAGGAAGTCGATCATATCTCTGATTTCCCCATACTTCAAATGGAAGTTTGGTGGCATGTCAAGTGCGGATATGTAGAGACCCTCCAAAGGTCTTAAATTTCAGCCCCGAGGTCTGTTTTTATAAGGGGCTCAAATTTCAGACCCTTGGAGGATTCAGGGCTCAATACTTAGGTCGTTTGAAAAATAAATGGCCCAGCTGCAAAAGCAATTGCCTATCAATGAACAGGAACTATTGCAGTGACCAAAGCGTGGGGTAATCCATTCATAGATTCATAGCCCTTCTAAAAACTACAACGTCCCTTGCATCCAAACCTGCTGATTCTGTTGAATGGGACATTGATCTTCACAAAGAAACCCACCGCGCTGCCGCTTCACTGTTTGTCTCCACAGCACAACATATACCATCGCTTACCTTAAGAATCCTGTTCAAACATCGCAAATGGTGTCCACCTATTGGGCAAAGATGGACTTGCGACGTCTTGATCGTTGCATGCCCAATCTTTGGAGCTTGTGAATGTCCAATCTAGTCATCCACAGGTGGTGTAGATCCCAATTTCTGATGAGCTTGTTTCACTTCAGCATCCATTTTGCCCAGAAGCATCATCCAAACCTTAGCAGTGAAAATTCAGACTTAATGTTACCAAGGATTGTCAGAAAGTTAAATACTTAATGCATATATTTACTATAGCTTAGGACGTGTGAAAAATTTGTATCAGGGTCGGGTGTAAAATCTAAACAGTCTTGTGGGGCAACCATCCAACCCATAGTATACCAACGAGCCAACAGTTTTGTTTAAAGAGTTACAGCCAAAAAGGTATCAGAGTCAAATGTTATTCCACAATCGTTCAAAAGGTGAATCTGCCAAGGCCTGTTGTTCAGTTAAGTACCTGTTGTGAGAAATAACTATCAAACTATCCTCTAATTGTCACCCAAAAAGGTGAACAACTTGCTTTGTTTTCAAACACTCCTGAAACAAAACAATAATTTTCGTTGTAGCTTGGTTGTTGACTTTGCTGGGTCAAAAACCAGAAGTTTTACCACCTTGAATCGTTGTCATTTCTTTGAGGATGATCCATTCCTATCCTCACTGGCGAGGCCGAATGAGGTGCTTATACTACGAACAGGTCCATGTGGGGATGCGTGTGTCAAAATGTGATGCCCCCAAACCAAAATCATCCCAAATTCCATGGAAATGAGTAGCGCCAACTGGGAAAAGATCAGTTGAGATGCTTTTGTTGAGCCATCTTCCTACAAGTAATTTGTTTCTTCCCATTCCCATCAATACAATACTCCAACCCACTTGAGTGCCAAACCATGACCCAGTCACCAGTAAAGGAATACCTTGGAACCGAGGAAACACTCAACTAAAGAAGCTACGAGCTTGCCTAGAGGTGCAAAAGAGGTAGTGGATCATTAACTTATCATCCAACCTAGCATGATATGTTCTCTTTTCAAACCTTGCCAGTGTCTTTGCTCCAGTATTTGTTTAACCCTTGTGAAATGCCAAGTAAACACCCAATGCTTGGTGTTTATGTAGCCATTGCTCCAAGTTGATGAGCCACCAAACATCCCCATTTTCACACAAACCTTCCTCCCAAGGAAATTCCTTTCATTGCTACAAGGAGGACCAATGATGCGCATCGCATCAACTCTAACGTGGATCGAGTACATCAGTGACTGCAGTGTGCAGTGTTTTGGAAGGAAGAGCAGAAAACGTCAAAAAACTATGATATCTATGATCCTATCAAAAAAGGGTACTGTATTTTTTGTATCAAGCTTCCATTCCTTCCTCTAAACACCAGCAAGTTCCTGAAACGTTCAAACCATATTATTTTTTTAACAGCATCTCTAAGGATCCGAAAAGTAACGTACCATGGCCGATGGGCCGAGCTACAAGGGATATTTGAAGCTTGCAGGCTTGTTCTGTTCCACAAAGAAATGTCCCAACCAGGCGCAACCATAACCAATCACTGGACAAAGAGATAAACGACGCTTATCTCTACCAGCCAATAAGGTATGAAGCAGCAGGAAAAGACCTGGGGCCAACTGGGGTCATACTGTTGATTGTTTAGAAATCCGGCTAACCAGGTGAGGTTGGTAGTTTATCGCATGATTCGTAGGGTTTCGTGGTGGTGCAGGATTGCCATTCAACCGTAGGATTCATGTTAAGTAAAGACCATGACCTACAGCAAAGTGATGCTGCCATGAAAATCCATGATCATTCAATAGGAAATATGTCTTCAGATTGTTGATATTTCTTAAACTGGCTGCGTATGTTCGATGACTGAAGTTTGATCGATTCTGTTCCCTTAAGGATCCAGGTATGTCCTAAGAAAGGCATTTCCGAACCAATCCTATGACCTGGGGATGGGATTGAGATCATCAATCCTACTCCATTGGAAGGGGTCCGGATTCTGAGGATTCAACACTTGCCATCAACCTGGATGCCAGTGACAATACTGGTTGGTGGTTTCAACCCATCTGAAAAATATGAGTCAAATAGAAACATCTTCCCCAAATAGGGGTGAAAATAAAAAATATATACCCTCCAGAATTCTGACATAGCCCCTGAAAAAATGGTTATAGGAAGACGATCCTTTCCTATTCGGAAGCTAGCTTTTCAGGGGATGTATATTTAGAAACACTTTTAACATTTGAAACCACCACATCGAAATACCTCCCACCTTTCCCTCTTTTGCACCTGTCAGACTTCCACAGAAATGCAGCCACCGATTGGCACGAATACTATGCTCTCTGCAATAGTATGGCCTAAGAGTGCATCTACTACTAATCAGACATGGCAAATATGAAAATATGTGTCCAAGGGTCTAATTGAGAGAAACAACGTTCAGGGATTTTGGCTGGTGCTAAGTTGGGGAGTAAAGGAATTCTTCTCAATTTATATATCCATATAAAGGTTCATTCTCGAGCCAGCATTCAACAGGATTGCCTAGCACAAAGACCATCTCCTAATCTCGAAATGCCTACCAAGCAAAAACATAAAAACAAGAGCTGAATGGACAAGGATATTCAAAAACATACAGAAATAAAGTTCCATAGGGGAGTGGGCATTCTCAGTGTAGATACGTACACTTACTCTCCCTAAACGTTCCAAATTACTTTGAATGTATCCTACATTAATTTCTTGGTATAAAACAGAGCAGCCCTTTACTAAGGGGAAAACGATGTCACCTATTGGAACCCAACACACCATCAACGTCGGAATTTTGGTTGGCAGCATCGACCTCGAGTTGATGCTGTGTTCTCATTGGTTGGCAAATCTGGTAGAAAGGTAATTTCAGTTCGATAGAAGCTGTATGCCCACTGATAAAGCAGTAATTATATATATGTATATATGCCATAACAATTGGACCCCGAGTCAATGTAAGCAACCACAAATCCAAGTTGGTATCACTGTGAATCTGTGAATGTGCAGGGCAACCGAAGTTGGGAAGCCTCGTAGTTTCCCATCATTCACGAAAACAACAGCTAAGTGAATAAACATTGAACATTGGTCACTTTCAAGTAGGAGGTTTGATTCAACCTGAGAAATATTGGTTAAAATGGGGCATCTTCTCCAAATAGGGGTGAAAACAAGAAAACATTTGAGACCATCACAGAATCTTTCAGTTTCGAAGCATTCAAGCGGCCAGAACTCTGCAAAACTGCCAATACCACCAGGAAGAGGATAGGAGGTGCGGACCATGTTCGCGAGTGTGGAACTGCGGGTTGAAATATGGTTTTCAACCAAGAAACTAGGTATGAACTTTACTCCATTTTGTAATCCTTGATTGGATGTATTATGTGATAGGAGTGATGGGTTATAATATGCAATCATAGTCTGTGTAAAGAAGAAGGAAACCAAACCATACAATAAAAGCCATGCAAGTTGGAACAACGCACGAAGGATATGCTGGGCGGAGTCGGTTGTGTGCGAAGATTTCACGAAATGGAACATGAAAAATACGGTCCAAACAATAGACAAAACATGCTGTGATTTAAGCACCTACTGTTCAAATGTCACAAACTACCACAAATATGTGGCCATAAAGCAAGGTGTGAGTTGAACTAATGATATTAACATGGATATACAGATACAAGACAAGCATGTTTTTTAAACTGAAAGCCTTGCCATGTGATAGCCTTGCCATGTCGCGCAGGTGCAAAGTGTCATTCTGAGCAAGTTGCTGCGAGAAATGATGGCCGAAGTGATCCAGTAAAAGTCAACAGGTGCAACGCATGGATATAAACAGAAACTGCCTGATATCACCGATGAATGTGTTCAATGCTCCTTATATTGACTATGTTCAGGCATCTACCGTCATCAAAACATCTTCCATTGTTTTGTTTCTGCTAGGTTTTTGGACACTGAAATCCAGTCAAATCAGAATGTTTCACTTTACAAATTCAGGGAACATCTTGATATGGACATGACCTGACACCACTACAGCTTGACTAAATTGGTACAACAACACCCCACATGACATGAGCGCCTCAAATATAAAAGAAACATATAGTGTTTCCCATCTTTTTGCTGGACTTGCGTGAAAGCTCAAACCGCTGCTTTACATATCAATTGTTGAGCTCCAAAAACCAGGGCAAATCACTATAATTCCTAAACCTGAATTAAGGGATTTGGAGGGAGGATTCCCCTCAGTAAACCGCGCGAGACTTGTCTGTGGTCTGACTCATAGGCACTCTCAGAGGTCCTATGAGCAGCGATGAACTTTGGATTGAGTGTTGCAACCACAATGGTAAAAAACCCTTAGTAAACCACCTTTTGGGGTGACCAACCGGCGGGAAAGGTCGCTATAATTTGCCCAGAAAAACAACTGTAACACATTCATAGCTCCATCCAATCCCCATCCCCTCGCCTCGGGATTAGCGACAGGACCCAAGAATCCAAGGCCCAAATTACCTTTGCCTCGGAGAACAACGAAGGGGTTGATGGTTGATGCCGTCATCAGGTCGGATCATGGTGAAATCATTGAACAAAACCGAGTTTGTAGGGTTATTACAAGTTGCTGAGCAAGTATGGTTTTACATAGAAGTATTCAAATTGTGGTATTCAAAGATGTAGGTTGTTGTATTAACACGGTGAACATCACCACAAGTATGAAAACCGCTAAGTTAGGGATGAGGATCAAAGAATCTTCCACGTATGACCAAGCCACCAACCCATTGGTTCAACGTTCCCAAAATCTCCAGTCTGTTTTCACAAGGCTGAAGTAATTTCCAGGAAGGGTTGACTCGTCTCCCTGTCAGGCTTACATGAATGCAGGTAGAATATGCCAAATTGATTAGTGTCTCGTACAGGAAGTAAATTGTAGTTGCGTATCAGCAAATACATGTGACAATCCTGATGTTTATAAGCCATCTAGAAGGGATATATCCTAGGCATTCGAGATTCACGAGATCATAGCATGTCCGTCAGTTTCTATGTTGTCGATCTCTACCATCAAATAAATATCATGTCTGCGTGTGGAACATAAATTCATGTCATCCATCTCCAGGGCCACTAGTATGGAATACATGATCAAAATCTATTGCATTACATCTTCAACGCAGCATGATCCAGTGCTCATATACCAATCATGCACATATACGACATGTAAAACAAATATGCATGTTCATTGTTACTGTTTCAGATACAGTCTACATATGATGGATATGTTTTCTGGTTGGTGGTTTCAACCCCTTTGAATCCCTTTGAAACATATTAGTCAAAATGGGAATCTTCCCCAAATAGGGGTGAAAATTAAAAAATATTTGAAACCACCACCTAGTTTTTGAATGACCTTTCTTTGCATCTGACTTCCAACAACTTCTTCGCCACGGTGCCATAGTTGCCAGGCTCACCTCCTACTGGTTTGTTGATGAAGAGCTCGTAGGTGCCCAGGAAGGCCACAATCTGGCCCCAGCCTTGTCCTGTTGTGAAGCACAACATTGCTATTTGTCCAACCTTGAATAGAGCTTTCAAGTTGTAGTGACAGTTTCAGAACTACTCTGAACTGAGAATTGAGAGGTTTAAACAACCAGTATCATTTCGAACATGACTCTATTTCAGAAATTTCATCTGGATGTGGTCTGAAAACCACTCGTAAACTCTGCAAGCAATCCACACCAAACCAACCCTCACCCTTCCCCAAATGGATCCTTTCCAACTTACAAACACCACCTTTAAAGGTCTCTTTTTTGTGGCACTTTCAACGCTACTTTAAAACACAGCTTTCTTATGAATGCTGGGGGAGTTGGGTCACCATCACTGACTGGTTCCACAGAAACCCCTTTGATACTCGAGTATATCCCCAACGAAGCTCGGGTGAAGAATGCTTTACTGTACCAAGCTGCAACATGTTAAAATGTTGAGGTGGAATCCCTCTATGAACTGCACATAATTCCCAATCTGTTTCGTCCGATATATGTGATACTGATATACAATCCGCAAATTGCATATATGGTATATATATATATACACCTTAATGCCCATATGTATATATAGCAAACACAGATATGTATATATATATATGTATAGGGAGAGAGAGATTATATATATTAATATAGGAATTTCCCGATATACCAACAAGTAGACCCAACCCTCATTTGGGGTGGCCCTTATCTCCCGTGAGTCTCCTGGAACCTTGGTCAACGCCGCCAAGCCATTGGGAATCGATTCAAAGCTCAAGCCCATTTTGGGAGACAAGTCCTCAAAGATGCAAAAAACGGTGAACTGTCGATATGATATGCACAAGGGGGATAATCACATCATATCGTGTGTATATATAAAATATATATATATATGTATATTCATAAATATAGATATATACAATATATACATATTCTACATATTTCCTCTTGGATACCAACATGTGTGGACACTAAAAAAAATATACATGTCACATCATGTCACTGAAATCTACTTAGAATATTTTGAAAGGTGAGAAGCAGCAAACACGGTCGTTTACCAATTACAAATAGCCAACACCCTACCCAATCACACTCTTCTTAGTATATCACCATGACTGACTAAACTGCATATATACACTATATTTACATCAAATCATTGAACAATCATAAAAAACAAACACCGTGGTTATGTCGGTAATAAGGTGTTCAGCTGAGACTTAGAAGTTGAGGAAAATGAGAGGTAGTGCTAGAGATAGGACATCTGCAATATTGCAGAAATAGATCTGGAAGGGCTGGTGCAGAGAACTTGGACTCGTATTGACACTTGCTTCATGAGGCTCCTTGAGAGGAATGACAAGAGGTATGAATAGAGGAGTCTTGGTTTTCTTCAAAACAAACAAAGCTACAACATGAAGCACATATCGTATTTCTTCTAGAATCTATGTATGCATTTCTGTCTTATATATCTTATATTGCACCCATGCCCTTCCAACCAAAACTCTCGGCTCTGGCTGTCCCACTATCAGGGCAGTGCAAATGTAGGAGCATTTACTGATGCTTCAACAACCCCCAAATGTATAAATCTGAGTATGATGATGGTATAGTAGTTTGGACTGTGAATATAAAATCCATGATAATTCGATGATGGATGTCCACATTCGATGATGGATGTCCACGAAGCCAGTGGCTTCTGACATCTTTATTTATGGGTGATTTCCATCTTCCAAAACATATCTCATCTAAGCATTTCCTGGGTGAACAGGAGATCGAGTTGAATGATGCGATCTAGCATTTTATTGACTTGGACTTGAACTAAGGTCAACACTATTGGAGGATTCCCTCACCAAACTACTAGCCTTGAAAAGAGAAAATCGGTCAGGAATGACATCACTACGAAATTTACCCGCAGTTGGAGTGGTATTGTCCACCAATGGAAGGAAGTGCCAAGTGCTCTTCGCTTCCATTCGGCCAAGAAACCCCAGGCCATCGAAAGTACTCTGGCACAATGTAGCCTCAAGTGTCAAGCACACAGGTTCATGATCTTTTCCAGGTGGAAGCTCAAATATAGTGATCCGACAACACCATCCATGTTTAGTAATCATATGTTCAAAACATGTCTTGCCAACAAAAGTCGGTTGTCCAAATTGAAGGTGAATAATATATAATATGAAATGCGATAAACACCGCACACATTCAGTATCTTTGGCCTAAGGCTACAAGTAATTCGTTCCTACATGTCTTTTTAATCCTGCAAGACTGAGCAGTGTTTGGGACGGGTTAGGCGGTGAAAGAATCACATGGCCGAACATGTGGATACTGATACTTGTATTTGGTTTTGCCAGCGTGACGCCATACGATCATGCTGGGCAGGAGTCTCCTAATATACAGAAAGCAACAGAGTCTGCCATCAAACCTTACCTTGTCATTATATCATTGACATTCACTCAAATGTATTTTTGGAAACGCAGGTCATTCAGTAAATCCCTTCTGGGCAAATTACACGCCATGAATCCTAAACCCGAATCGGCTGTCCAGTTGAACGAGGGACCCTCTACTATAAATCGTGTGGGCACCGAGGTTGAATTTCCCGTTTTCTTTTGGAACTTTGGATGCTTGGTAACGTCACCTAATTTAGGATTATGTATCTGAAGTAAAACACATCAAGGTGATTTTTTTGGTAAATCTATAGAATAGGATTCTATAGATTGATTTTATCCCATACCTCAATCCATCCACATTCAGGATTGCTATACTGGTTGTATTCTTGGTCCATCATTTCACTCCACAAAGCGGACCAAGGCACCGATGCATGCAAACATCGAGATCCTTCCATGCTTCAACTCCACCTCACGACCTCAAAATATTTAGTTGGGAAGCGTTTGAGGGTCCCTCCAACCAGAGGTGAATATCCTGAAGGAATCCAATGCTTACTTGAAATTTAAGGCCTACCTGATAGATCTACAAGAGCTTCCAGCTTGAAATCATGTAACAGAAGAGAATTGTAAGTGCATGAAAGGTAACAGAGACAGAGACAAAGTAAAGTTTCTTCAGAATATAATGTTCAAATAGTATAATAATATGTTCAAAAATTTCTTAAGAATGTTATAGCGTAAAAGGATACAATTTGGGTTGTCCCCCTGCCCAGTAACAGTCACAAATCAAGGTTTATAGTTTATAGGGATCCCCTATTAAAAATGGAATTATCCCGGTGGTGACTGTTACTACGATGGGGGACAACCCAAAAAATATTATGTTCAAAGACAATGTAAGTGCAAAACAGCAAAGGTAAACAAAGAGTTTCACCTTCAGCCGAGGTGCGTCGCTTGAAGACTTCAGTGTCACCATCTGCAGAGAGACCCAAGGGATCCCAAAATCCCACAGGTGGCTGCACTCCCAACTCACCTGGAGCTTGAGATCATGGTGGAAAGATTGGTGAAGCATGGCAACAACCAACAACCATCAACCATCAACCAACAACCATTAAACATCAACCATCAACCATCAACCATCAACCAAAAACAAGACCAACCACCAAAATCATTCCGCCAAGGTTCCTTCAAAGGCCCTCAATGGAGAATCCGTGTAGTTGGCCCAGTCACCCCAAGCACTGCCAGTCAGGCCATCCTGGACATCTAGCTTGGAGTCAATGTTACTGTTGTGAGAAACCCATCAGTCTGATGACCCAGAAATGACTCCAATGTGACAATGTGAGTAAATTATGGCAAATACAGCTACAAGATACATAGCAAAACAATCTTGGAAACTTATCCTGGGTGAGTTGCACTTCTGGAAACAAGAAAAAATCGGAGATGAAGACGTGGTGAGTTTATCTCCTCTTTCGCATATTCAAAACAAGTTTCATCTTTGGAAAAGTCTCAATCTTTGCCAATCCCACCCAGACCGCAAGGAATAAAATCATACATGCATCCATATAATCTCTCTGTACTGTTGCGATATATAATATATACTGTAATAATCTGTAATATATTCATAGCCTCTTGGGTTTTCAAACACTCATCCTACCTTTTCTGTGATCTGATGAACCACATCTCTTCCTGTTTAACTCCCAAGAAATGGATATTTTTACAGCATTTCCGCTCCGGAACTTTGTACGTCCCATTTTGGATCCCCAACAAATTTCAACAACCTCCACCCACCACAACCCCTTGTATTTTGTCAATGCCCAATGCCTGGAAGAACATGCCGATGATGGCAAACATGGCCAAACGGCCGTTGGCCAACCTCGGAACTTGTCACTGCCTCATCCTTTCTGGGCAAACGATTCATGTTGTTTTCTTTACGTTTAGCATATGGAGCCAAAATCCCCAGCCACCCCCCTCAACACACCAAACAAGAACATATAAGCCCAAAGTAGCTCAAAGTTTGGTCATCCTGACTTGACCACAAAGACATTCTCAGGGATGAAACACATCACTAGCAGGGGAAGCAAACTGCCGCGGCCCACCCCTTGCCTCTGTATTTTTCGGCTTCAGAAAGGATTCCTAAAGTGGGGTTTCTTAAGAAGGGATTCCCCTAACAGGATAGACCATTCCCATTGAAACTGCTAGAAAAAAGATCCCCAATACAAACCAAGTAGCCTGTTTTGTTTACACTGAACCTACATGACTCAAGAAATGTAACGAAGGAACCCCAACATCCCCCAGCTATGCCAAAACACTCAGCGTTCAGCTTCTTCTTGCGGAGCTCTGGGTCAGCAATGCCAGCATTCATGAAGCCGACGGACCTGGCTGTTGTCCAGTGATTCATACGGTAGTAACATCTCCTGTCATAATATACCAAGGTAAAGTTGAAAAGTGTGCTGGTAGTCATTGGTGGTAACATAAGTAAGAAAACTTGCAATGACTTTGGAGGTGAGTGGCTCTGGCAAAAAATGTTTGGGCTTTGCATAGCACAAAGATATACTTGTACATAATACAAATATTGGTCAGTGAGTCAGCAGTGCGTCCTTGAGCATTCACAAGTCCCACAAATTATGGTAATGGGTCCCCAAACACTGCTGCTGGGGATGGTAGTACTAAGTACTAGTAGCGCTAGTGCTAGAATGTGCTAGCAACACAAATACGCAGAGTACAAGTATTGCTAAGAGTACCATTCTAGTGCTTTCACACATGAGAAAAGTCATAAAACCACTACATCAGCCGCGACTATCTTGTTACAAGTGGCCCCAGAATCTTGCCTCTAAATTTAAAATTGCCCTTGCAAACACGCTCAAACAAACGTAGCAATGCACATCTGATGTTCAGTATTTTTAGCTTATGGAGTTGACAGTCCAAAAAGCTTCGACAAACTGCTGCTTGGAATCAGATTTATATAGAGTCAATGATTTCCCCCTGGACTGCAACTACTGGGATATGTGATTCTACAATACGCAAGAATTATGTTGAAACAAAGTGTATAAGAAATCAGGGGAGTATCATACTACCAACCCAAACAATGCACTATTAAAGATATTATCCTCAAAATTACCATACATAGATTTGCATTGTTTGATCCCCAACAACTGTAAGGCCATCACTGTTGAAAGTAAGGATGCCAACAACTGTAAGGCCATCACTTAGACTTGCTATCCCGGCCTGAGACCCAGGAAGCCAGCACCATAGTTGCCAGGCTCGTTGTTGACTTGCTCGTTGTAGATCTGGAGATTTGGAAACGCGGCTTTCGGAAGGCATGCACCCCATGGAACAATGGACCAAGTATGAAGACCCAAATCTGGAATGTCAAGTGACTAGATGATAATTGATTTGTTTCTCTCAGAAAGTAGATTTTTCAGTCTCAGAGGCCTTTTTGATTGTTTAATGACCCTGGTAGATGTTCATGTATAAAGTTCTAAGAGTCCAAAATAGATTTCAAAGAATCAGCTTCAATTCTGGAACCACCTGGGTTTCATCCACCCAATAGGACAACTGGTAGAAATACAGCGTAAGAGGCATCGTTAAAACTGCCATCTATGAAAGCAGCTTTCCCTGAAATGTCACATGGATATGTAGGAGAACGGAGAAAGGATGTAAAGTTCATGACAATTATAGTAAATTCTAATAAATTCTATCTATATACAGTATCCATATGTATCCATACAACTCAAATACACTATAAATTTCCACATCACCACCAACCATCCGCAGTAAAACCCAACCTTCCACCAACATCACAACCCAAAACCAACAACACCGAAACCGGTGTAAAACTGGGCATTCCCCCACATTCAGCTCCACGATGCCAGCGAAGCCCACGATTTGCAACCAACCCAAAGCGGGGACCTACATGGAGCATCCGTTGAGAGAAGGAAAAATCGAATTTGAAAGACAATTGGTTGACAAAGGTTTGTTGAGATTTTGCATCGTTATTCAACAAAAAATACTGTAATAATATGTATCTTATCTCTTATATATATATATATTGTGTATATCACCTTGTATGTACTCTGAACTTGCCAGTGTTTCTGTTTCATTGGTTGCTACTCTACCACCCAAACCAAAAACATGGTTTCAGTAAAAAACATGGTGTGCGTCTCAAGGACTCTAAATCATGACTTTGCAAGATGTTGCCAAACCTCACTTGTTTCATCAATTCCAAAGGATTTTCAGGACTCCCTCTAAACCTCAGCCCACAAACATATCTTGCCTTGGGGTTTTCGGTCCATTTATATAAAAATTGTGACTCAGCAAAAAAACACAGAGGTGCAACGTATTTTTCACCCAAGCAAAACTGGTCCCGCCAAAAGAAACACCATCTGAAGGCCATAGCCTTGGAGAAAGCGCTCAAGCCATTGGGAACTTCGGAGAATTTGATGTCCAAGAACTTGGACAAATATCCTGGGAACCTGGCAAACATGGATCCATGCATCATGATGATGGATCTCTGAAACCCACCAGCCCTGGGGGGATACTACCGTATATAGTGGATGATTGAACTGAGGATGTGACGTACATCCAAACTGGATCATGGAAGATCGCACATACGCAACTTTGGGATGTAGTTCTCAGCAGTCTTCACAAGAATGGATCAGCAATTCCAAAAACTTGAATTTTGGCCGCGGCCAAACCAAAAGAGGCTTGAACTTTGGTGGAACCTAAAGTATTTTGTTTCAAGATTCGCTATTTGATCCACGTTTTTTTCCCCCCTTCATCCACTTTCCCTCACACCGCGCCTCCAATACTCTGGCAGGATGTATCCAATGGTGGCGAACATGGCAACCTCAAAATGGGAGTTTTCTCTGCTATCTAGCCATAGTTGAAGACTATTCCAATCAATGCATATACATAAAGAGCGTCCATTCTAGACACATGGACGTCCCTACTACAAAAGAATATATTTACATACGCACACAAGTATTCAGTGTGTAAACTATGATTCATTATGTATATGTGCGTTGATATTGACTGAAATATATGGTTATCAACAAATACGTCACACATGTATATGTATGCAAACAATTTAAAGTCATACAATCCAATCTATCAAGCTTACAAGAAGACAAACGTCCTAGTGGCATGATATGTGCATACTCAAAAGATACACACATGTCACATACCTATCTTTGTACATGGATGTTGCATTTTGAATTAACCAATTTGTGAACTGTAAATATACATGTGATATATTGTTTGCTGAAGCAAAACGTATTTGTATGGAGAGATTTGGAACCAGGTTCCAATGCAAAACGCATCCGTAGATCAGGGTAAAGTTATTACAAATCAACTAGTCACAATCACAGGCAACTAAGACTTGTTTACATTTCACATGCATGTGTCCAAAAACACATCGGTTAAAGTTAAAGAAAATAGTTTGAAAACATCAAATGATCATCGTGTAAGTACAGTATGCACATGGACCCATCAAATTAAGATGTCATAACATGCACAAACGGTAGCTGTATCTATCCCTGAACCATTTTGGCGATGTCCACAATGCGCTTAGCTGCAGTCTTAGTTTTTGGCTGTCCGAACTGATTTCAACAGAATCGACATCATACACCATTTGCCTCAACTCTACTCATCATTTGTTTTGCATGAAAAACTCAAGGATTCCCGCATTCCCTAAAGCCAAAGGCGGCCCCCATGTAGTATGAATCCCTAGGCCTTCTCCCTAAACCCAACTGGAGCTCCCTGACGCGACCGTGTTTGAGTTCCACCTCCCGTCTGCGCTTGTAGTCCTCATCGTGGTGGTTGAGATTGCCAACACAAATCCACTGGAAAAAGTGGGTTACCCTCCATGTTGGTCAATTCGAAAGATACCAAAGGTTGGTGGGTAATTCGAGGAGCTGTCGGATGCATGAAGAAAAGGAAGAAACACTACCACAACCACTGCCACAACCACTACCACAACCACCCTAACCCAGTTCACCACTCACTGGTTTTGTCCGAGAAACAGAAAGGTTGCCGGTGACCGAGAGCCCTAAGGGGTCCCAAAATCCCACGGGTGGCTGGACCTGAATCCGGTGAAAACATGTCATTGAACAGGCAAATGCAAGAAATCACAACGTAGCTGATGTAAACATCGACAGCATAATATTGATATGTTACTGACATATATAAGAATATGTAATACGTCACACTTATATATGTAATTTATCTATGTATCTATATCTAATCTACATATATATACATAGAAAAATATATGTAATGTACTTGTTCATATTTAGTAACATTATAAGTCTGTGTGTTCACGAGTGAAAACAGGGAAATTCCCGGTAAGCAAGCTGTTGGATTTCTGGAGGCTTACCTCCAGGTCAAAAATTCAGCAGGAACATCTTGTGGCAAATGGATCATGATTCAAGGTTGATAAGGACGATGGTATATCACATCACCCCTACCCCTCTCAGAAAACAATCAAACTTAGTGATTCTTGGCCTCTAAATTGAGCTTTCCAGAATGGACCTCTGGGACGAAACTTATGAAGGGAGTTCTTGAGTCTCTACTAAGAGTTCCATAAACTCACTATATGATAGTGGTGATTTCCTACATTATCACTTAAGTAATAAACGATGCCTGTAAAAAATACATATACATATAATAAAATAATATGTTTAAGCCATGTTTTGGACCTTGGTGGTTTTTAACCTAGGCAGCCCCAAGGCAGCCCCATGCTTGTTTGCCCACAAAATCGTCCATCTCTGCCAAGGAACGCCAGTCTCATTCTCAAACGCGCGCAACGGAGAGTCAGTATACAAGGACCAGTCTCCCCAAGCAGAACCTGGCAAGAGGTTGAGATTGGTCTCTAAGATCCAGGGTGCCAGTGTCGACCAGGATGGTTCACATCTGTTTATCTTTCCACGTTCCACTGTGAGTGGGTGGGGAGTACACACAGATGTATGTATATATATATATATGTACGTATATATTTCAATTCAGTCCAGTGGTCCATGTTAATCCAATAAATCAAAAATGTGAGCCCTGCAAAACAAATTGATTTGACGGTCCTTTACCTATGAACTTCAACATCAATGAGGTTGTAGTTTTGCAAAATGCCTCTACCTATACGACCTATACATATCTTTGCCATTGCTGCGATCTAAGCAATCTGGAAAACTCGTCAAAGCATAGGAAAATCAAATGTTTGCAACAAAATTGACATGTTATTCGCGCAAGGTTTGGTCTCAAGCTCCACGGAATGCCTGTAAGACCATCTTGGAAGAACATCCCGATAATTGCCATCCTGAACACACGGCTACGACACACGCTGCAATGTTGTAACAAATAAGACAGTATTGCACTCAAAAGAAAAAACACAAAATACATAAAACATACCCATATATATATATAGAGGATTCAAATTCTGGGATATCTTTCAGGAGTGGCTTCTGATATTTGCGGTGAAGTAATGAAAAATATAGAGTTCACATGATTTCACCAAGCTTACTTGTTCGCCAAATTGTGAGTCACCCTTGACTTACTACACTACCTGTTACTTTGTGAGGTTGGATGTCGTCATCATCATAATTATCATCATCATCATCATTATCATCATCATCATAGTTTGCGAAGCATTGTACTAGATGGTTGATAAACAAATCCTATTGGATGGCCCTATTAGCTCCCGAACTCCACAGGTTGTTAACAACATCTTAGGTAGGTCCCCATACAAAACAGTGCCTAGGGTTTTGGGGCGCCGCTCACTTCATGCCACTGCGACGGAAGGGTGGAACACAAACAGCACTTCCCTGGTTGAAAAAGCACACAACTGCCGAGTATCATGGCAAGGCGTCCGTTGGCCAGCTCCGCATTCAGCTTGCCTCACTCACCCAACTTGACACAACGACACTTCTGCTTAACGCATTTGAAGAGTGTAATACTTGCGGAGCTTTCTGGAATTGTTTGCCCAGTGTATTACGGATACCTACCGGAATATCACATCAAATATCATCGAATGTACTTTGGTAATGTAACGTTGTTTTCAACTAGGTGCTGCTACATACAGGCATAGCATATCATCAAGCAACTTGATACAGTGTTCTCAAGACTCAAGCCATTTATCATGTGTCCAATTCAAATTTGTTGACATCCTTTACATCGTCAAACTTATACATACAGAGAGAGAGAGAGAGAGACAGAGACAAAGAGAGTCCTGCATATACACTTCCCCACACCAGCACAGCCCATGAAAGATGGCTGTTGGAAGACAACTCTCCATTCAGCAGGGAAGTGTTCTTTTGGGGACTTGTTGTTTTGCGGACATGCGTGTGAAAAACCCATGGCTGAACTGTTGTCAAACAGGTCCAATTAAGCCCTTTTGGCCTTACCAACTAACAAAGGGAGCTTTAAGCAAAACATATCAGAAAAAAACAGTACAGTATGAGTATGAGATTAATATCTCCTTAAATTCAAATAACATATGATCAAAAAAAAACGCCACTCCAAAGTGAAACCTCAAAAGGGAAGCCAACAATTACCGCTTTGCTGGATGATTTTCCATGTTTCACCCGTGGCCCTTGAACTTTTCCAAGGAAACAAAACGCCATTGGTTTTTCCAGCTCACTCCATAAGTCTACGTCGGTCCAAGCTGCGCTTACGGGTCTCGGGGTCTCCAGAGCTGATCGCCTTCCAACCATAGTCACCTGCGAGGATTGTGCTTGTGTCCATCGGACACATCGGGACGAGCTTAAACAAATGGTGCCTAAAAAAAAAATAATGTCGATGATCATAGTAAATAGTAAACCAAAACTACCTACAATACCATAATCATGATTTACGAAGTAATCCGAATGCAAGAAAACATGATACGTTTTTGCTTCAAATACAGTACACTCCCCCCAAATTTTGACCTAGCACACTGCGTATGAGAGACGTCAAGGACTTGTCTCGACCACCTTTACTGGGGATCTACAAGAAAAGGTCATTGATTGCATTTGGGTCTCCTCTCTGTATTTCTGGATATTTAGAAAAGAAAGCATATACCAATAATTAAATACAAATATATACCCTCCAGAAAATTAACATATCCCACCTGGGGAAAAGGAAAATCATCTTCAAAATGCCATTTTTGGGGGGATATGTTAATTCCCTGGAGGGTATATTTCCTCTACTCTTCCCTCCGGAAAAAAAAACACCGCTTTCAAAGCGGAAAAGCCAACTTTGACAACAGGTTTGCTTTTCGTGGATGAGGCGCCCGGAGTGCCGGTGTACTTGTAAACGAAGAGCTCGTAGTAACCAGCAAAGGCGACAATTTGAGACCATCCACCACTTGGCACCTGCGATTCCCAGATGGAAGTTCAGGATTATGTTTGAAGTACAATGATGGCAGAATGATACAACTGGAAGTGTTGAAACAGGCAAATGGGAAAATCTTCGAAATGGAAAAAAAATACATCAACCATATGAACATGAAGTCAATTTAGATCACAATTTGTCTAGCAGTATAGTCCAGCTGTCGAACACTTGCTCTGGGTTCTTAATTGGCTCCATATATGAACTTTGCGGTTGATCCTGTGATACCTCAAAATATCCTTTAATATGTGATGCCTTGATGCGATTTACAGTATTCGCTTCAAGAAACTTCCAAAAAAGAAAGATCAAAAAATATACATACACATACTCAGGGACCAGGGACGAATCAAAACCAATGACCCATCTGTTTTTCACGGCATTGCAGGGCCATGCTCATGTTGGAAGAAATCACTTTCAATTCGGTTTCAGACTTCCTTAGTCTTCCTTCAAATATCTTCAGTTTGAGTTGACCAAACAACATAAGTTGATCCATGCCACTTTCGGCAAAAAAATGGGGTTGGGGGAGAATCAAATTCATCTGCTGCGCTGTTCCGTTTGTCGTAAACATGGCTATTATGTCCTTCCCGGTGTCTACAAGTTTCAGCTGGAAATTATTTAGTTGTTTCTTTGCTTGGTTGGTCTAGATAATTCCACGGGCACCACGTGAAGTATGATTGAAACACAACATGCTTGATTGTGGATAATCATCCCATCCCATCCATAAAGGGTTTTTCAATATTCATGAAGGATTCTAAGGCTATCGGTATAATATCTACTTAGATGCAACAAAAAACAACAACACTTACTGTCAACTATGGCGGCACATTCAAGTTTCTGTAAAATTTTTTTGACTAGTTGGTGGTTTCATTTGAAAAATATTATATAATCAAATTGGATCATTTCCATAGGTAGGAGTGACCATTAAAAAATACACCCCTGAAATTCAACATGGAACCTGGAAATGAGAAGGTTTTCCAATAGGAATCTCCTTTTCCAAGGGGCCCCCCCTTTTTCAGGTGAACCATGTTGAAATTCTGGGGGGGGGGTGCATTTTTCCAACCACCTAGCTGAGGATCCTCAGGAAACATAACATCCCAACTGACACCTTGGTAATGGCCGCCAAACCGTTTGGCACATCAGCAAACTTCAAGCCCATGGAAGGCGACAAATATCCTGCAGTGGCCAAACATTGTATCACAACTTCGGTTGGTTAGTCACGTGGCATCAAATGGCATATGTGAAATTCAATACTTATGGAATCTTGGTGAATTGCAATATTTAACTAACCTCCATACTCCTGCAATAAAATCATTTTGGAAGGCATTCCTTTGCCAAAACGACCCACCAAGGTTGGAGGCAAGTCATGTGGTATCACCATAACCGGCGTGATCCCCTTCCTGTTTGATTTATACATACTATTCTCAACTTAACCGCGGTCCTGGCCACTTGAAGTACTCCGGCACAATGTAACCTCAATGCCAGGTTTCATGTGCGCTACCTGCTACCTATAAATAGCCACAGTCCAAACGTGATGAATGCTAACATCTATTCATCTGGCTAAACTACAAGAGTTCATCAACTTGAATGCCCATAAAACCCGCCATTTTGGTTGATGTCGGGTGACGTCGTTGTAGTTTGCCCAGATTCAGTAATCTCTATCCAATGCAACAACTGATGAACTAACTATCTGCTGAGTGACATCAAAGGTGGATGAAATCATTCCACACTAGTCGAATGCAGGCAAGAACAACCAGCGACACCATCAGCAAGAACAACAAGTAGTAGTAGTAGTAGTAGTAGTAGTAGTAGTAGTAGTTAGTAGTAGTTAGTAGTAGTTAGTAGTAGTTAGTAGTAGTTAGTAGTAGTTATAGTAGTAGTAGTAGTAGTAGTAGTAGTAGTAGTAGAAGTAGTAGTAGAAGTAGTAGTAGTAGTAGTAGTAGTAGTTAGTAGTAGTTAGTAGTAGTTATAGTAGTAGTAGTAGTAGTTATAGTAGTAGTAGTAGTAGTAGTAGTAGTAGTAGTAGTAGTCGTAGTAGTAGTCGTAGTAGTAGTAGTAGTAGTTACCACCACCATATACTACAATTTCAACCTTTTCAACAACGTCTTCAACACCAGCCACAACAATAGAACAACGTCTTGATCAGCAAGGCACCAATAGTGGAGGACGATGAACGTCTCGCTCAAGTTGAGCATGACGTAGCCAGTGAGTCGACTAAAAATAAGCAAAACTAAGCAAAAACATGCATCACAACACCAAAGTAGAGCCAAGTGCCCATAGAATGACTCATCTGAAGCATTGTTGCAAACAAATTAAAGGAATGGATCGCAATCCGACACAGTGTCAGCGAGGGGACAATGACCACGTAGAAAAATGGGAAACCCAAACTTGCAAAACCGAGACAGTGCGGCCATCTCCCAGAACTGCTACGGCAGAGAAGATGGAGCCAACTGCCAACTAAGCACGTGTGCGGCAGAGCAGAGACCCAACCGGTCTCGGACCCAGCAACTCACCATCCAAAGCCAAAATGCAACCACGAATCACATGTGAAAACGAACTTCAAGGATAGCTGAATCGCCCTCTTAGGAGTAGCCATGAAACTGTCAAGAGCCTGACGAAGGGCGGTATCACGCTGCTTATGGTGAGCAGTTCCATGCTCAAGAAGCTTCTGACAGAGTACGGTGCCAACCGCTGTGCCACAAGATCCAAACTCATGAGCTTGCCCAGGTTTGTGCTGACTCTGCCATGTTTTGGTGGCCATCAACAAAGTATCTGCGAGTGCTGAGTCAGGCAAAACTTGAAGGCCAAAGTAGCCGCCGCATGCAGCTGATTAATATCACGGTCATGGGCTATAAGTAGTTTGCAAACATTGGCATGGGAAAGGTCACCATTTCCACGAGATTGCGAAACAGCTGGAGCCTCACCTCTGGTCTTCTTTCGCGCAGGACTTTTCGGGGCAGAAGCCAAAGCTTGCAAAATACCCGATGAGGCCATTGCAGTGGGAGCGGCCACAGCGTATCCCTGAAGCACTCAATTGCACCGAAAAAACTACCATGCAATGCACCACGACCAGTCCCACGGACTGGTAGGGCAGTGCCTGGGGCGGACCGTAGGCTTCCCAGGTTCAAGCACTTGCAAACAAATAATGGTGAAGTAACAAAATACGCAAGCTGGTGCACCAAACAGAACACAAACTTCATGGTGAACTCAGAGATGACTTCTGCTATTGTGAGTACCAAGAGCCTGAGAAGACTTAAACCGTTTGCCACACAGTGAGCAAGGAAGCAGCCATGTGTCAGTCTCCCAAACAGCGCCACTGTCAGGTCGAGCCAGGCACTGAGAATTAGTATATGCCTCGACCGGGTCGAAAATGCTGTTGCTGTGGGGGGCCAGCCCATGCAGCCCTCACAGAGAGGGCCACGGATGCGGCTCCACAGCCTGACCTTGCGCGATGGCTTGCGCTGACTGGGACCATGCATGGTGGCGGTCGGAAGCTCCTCGCTCAGGATGTGGAGGGCCGAAGCAATGGCGGCGCTGAAATCCTGCGAGTTGATCAACCCCTGCATCTCGGTGGCCATCGACTTCAGCTCTTCCTCTTGCATGAATGCATAACCCATGTTGCTGCCGGCGTATGAGTAATGCGACACCGCCAGCTGGGCCCTCTCGAGAGCAGCTGTTTGCTCGATGGGCAGCAGCTGCAAGTATTCGGTGCCAAGTGATGATGCAAGTGCGGCCCCTACCCCATTTGCCGAGAACGGGATTCAACGTACTGATTCTAACGAGCCCAGCTGGGGCACGACTATGGCATTTGATTTTTCAAGTGTAGGTGACCGGGCTGATTCCAACATGCAAGTCAACGAAATCATGTTCAAAGTTCAAGTATGTCATGTTATGATTTTTGATTGCAAAAAAATCAACTTTCCACATTATATTGCTATAAACCTCCCTATTCTTCAAAAGTCCCTAAAAAAAATATATATATTAACGAATGACTTGAACTTTTGATCTGCCATAAGTTGCAGAAAGAAACACAAAAAACAACACTATATCGAAAAAATTGCAAAATGACAAAACAGTGTTTTTATTCCAAAAGATTGCGGGTGCATTTTGCAGAACTTCAACAGATATTTTTTCAGAAACATTATTCAATATCAGGTCGCGCGTACTTCTGCATAACTTCTGCATAATTATCGCATTTGTAGCTTCTGCATAGGATTCTGAAGTGCCATAAGCTGCATAAAACTACTGAAAACACAGTGTTTTTGCAGTTTTTTTCAAAGGGTCGTTGCTATAAGATGCATAAGATTGAGGCCTGGTGCGGTAATTTATGCAGAAGTTATGCAGAAGTTATGGCAAACACCTGTGCATATCGAAACACACACAAATTGAAAAAACTGCTTGTATAACTTTTGTTGCAAGAGAAACAACTTTTTTGGCATAAGGGTCCAAACAAAATGAAGTCAATCACACATCTCTCTTTTAAGGTTTTGGATCAGAAAGCCAATGCTATAAGATGCATAAGATTCAGGTAGTGTGCGAAGAATTATGCGGAACAGCCAGTTTTGCTTAACTGCACCAGATCCAGGTGCAAATGTGCAACTTTGCAGTTTCAAAATCACAATTGTCAGGAAAATGAATTCTGTCTAGTGCAATGTTCACATTTGTACAAGTTCTTTTTCTTTTAGAGCCTACCCCTCCCCAGCTGGGCTTGTGAGAATTAGTAGTTCAACGAAAGATTGACTTACGCGGACCGACAACGCGTGATGCGTGCTCGCGAAAAGCCATGATGTCACCTCTGGCTTGAGCGTTGTCGAAAGGCCTGCTGGTGGCCGCAGCAGCAAAGCGCCGACAGCTGCTTGCGCCCACGGGTGTACCATCATGCGCCTGCCAGTGCTCTCCTCGTTGGAGAATTGGTCCTCCTTCTCCAATGCCGCTTGGCGCTGTGCCTTGGCGATCTGCACGCCGGAGGCCCTGTTGGTCCATGCGCTCGTGAGGGCCTTGTCAAGCTGTCTTCGCCTGACAGACCTCTGCCTTCCTGGATGTCCGCCGAGATGGTCTGGATTACTGCTGGTGGTGGTGCACTCTTGCACACTTGGGCGAGTCCTGCCAATTGCGCACAGAGCGCTCAATGGAAGAGTGCCTCTGCGTGCCAGCGAGCTCAGAGTACACAGTGCCCAGAACTTGGAGCCTCAACGGATTCGACTCCAGGAAAAGTGCCGCCCACCGCCCCGTTCAGGGCTGCGATTGCGTTCACGCGCATAACTGCCGGCACGCGCTCACAGGCACGAGAAATAGCATGGTTCGAGCCAGTCGCCTTGCTTCCCTTCCTCCTAGTAGTAGCGGTAGTAGTAGTAGTAGTAGTAGTAGTAGTAGTAGTAGTAGTAGTAGTAGTAGTCGTAGTAGTAGTAGTAGTAGTAGCAGTAGTAGTAGTTATAGTTACCACCACCATATACTACAATTTCAACCTTTTCAACAACGTCTTCAACACCAGCCGCAACAATATAACAACGTCTTGATCAGCAAGGGACCAATAGTGGCATACATGGCCACACGTCCGTGCTTAATCTCCGTCTCTCGGCGTCGTTTGAAGGTCTCCACATCACCTGAGTGTGGTTGAGGGGTCACGATAGCGTCTACGGTAAACGCGTATCTATATAGATATGGTATATATATATATATATGCATGTATATTGGATAAATATACACGTTACATATGTATGATGCATGATATCGTAGATAAATGATTCTTGATACATTATATGATGAGAATGAGAATGACAAATACAATGATGTTGACGCTATTGCTTGCGGGAATGGTCCCAATGTGTGTAGATAAAAAGACACATTATTTCAAGTATGACTCCCTGATTGTGAAAGTATAATGTAGACATCGCTCAAGTTTATTGGAGATGAATGTTCCAGAACTAAACCAGCTACATACTGAATCGACTTAAGCAACATCCATATCTATATTTATGTAACTAGCTCTGGATAAACCAAGGAAGACTTATCTGAACCTCACCAACAACCACAACGACGCAGTTCAAGTTGCCATCACGAGTGTAACCCACTGGATCCTGGCATCATGTTGGGAGGTGCTTTTAGACACCGGAAACTGGAAAGGTGGGGGCAACAAATCACCATCAGACATAGACATATTGGTATGTAACTACAATATAGTCAAAAAACATAATGATCATCATCTGACAATATATTTTTGTAAGATACGATGATCAACTCATTTTGTTTTTTTTCATGGCTCTGAGGTCATTTTTGGGGATTCTCAGATAGGTTCACCAAGTAGAGTCCGATTCTTGCCTGTAGGTATAGGATGTAAGTGTAAACTGTAAACATCTCTCAGCCCAAGGTATGTTATTGGTATGTCTAACATAGAATAACATAGGGCATGTAAGTCCCAATATCCATTCTTGTAGAGTGAGCTTTCTTTGTATATAAACTCCCAAGGGTGATGTCTTGGAGAAAATGTCTCCGAGCAGAATCAGTGCATTGAAAGTTGAAACAACCAAAGGTCAGCAAGAAACAGGTCAGATTGACCCAGAAGCCAACAGGTGCTTGGACACCTAACTCTTCCTGGCACTTCGTTGACCATTCATCGGCAACTTTTTTTGACGTCACCAACCCATCAATCCAAAATGGTTTCTGTTAATGTCTTGAAAAAGGTAAACTCCCCGAACACTAGCTACAAATTATGGACATCCAAAATGGTTGAACAAAAAAGTAGGCATTCACAAGAATCCACAACTTTGGTGATAAAGTGGCTGAACTTTTGGCGCAAGGGCTACAGGTTCACCTTTGTTGATTCATCTGAAAGTTGGATTTGCCAACTCCTTATGTTGCTTCCAGTTCAGAAATGTTCACCCATCAAACATTTTCACAAGCTCCCTTTTCCATGGCAATAATCTTAAGAATGGAGTCCAAGGACTTGGTGTGAGTAAAGAAGCTATTGGGCATTAGGATGCATTAGTTACAGATATAGAGAGATTTGCTGCACTTGTTCATTGCATCCACTGATTTTTTTTTGAATGACCAGCTTCAAACAACTCCTGGAGATCTTTGTGGTACTTCCTCTTTGAAGAACCGTTCCAAATCACAAAAACCAATTCATTTCCAGTTGAACATCTTACATCTTCTGCCATCGAGCCATTTTAGATACAACACATTTTCTGACACGTCCCGACTGGTTGGTTGCTTCAAGCCAATCAAAGTTATTAGTCACTCTATAAATATATATCAATATATATATGCATGTATAGTCCCACAAGTTGCAATGAAAGTGTATAAACAGGTTAGACGTCACCACCTACATCATGAAATAATATTGAAAACACGTCACAAACACTTTGCATATCAACCACACCAATCCAATCCCTCTTGGACAACCCCTCCAGCCACCTCAAATGCCCTCAAAGGAGAATCGGTGTAGTTGGCCCAGTCACCCCAAGCGCTGCCAGTCAAACCATCCTGAATCGGTGTGCTTAGGGTCCCCAGGTGCATCACTCTGCCTGCCTATCCACCATAGGACTTCCCTCTAAGTCATCCAATTCCTCTTTATGGAATCTTATGATCCCACCACACTCAAACCTGACCTCTCAGTCAAACAAAAACACCACCGTCTGGGCGGAAAACGGTATATGTCTTCCAGTTTCAGGAGGCATGAACAGTCGCACTCAGGTTTCACTTCCGATTTTGTATTCCATAATTTCCTTGGCAACCAATATATGTACCGTGATTTACCATAATAATGTCCAGCATTTCCGACCATTTCATATCATGTCCACTTCATCGTGATGGAATGACCCGATGCACCTGGAAGAACATGCCGATGATGGCAAACATGGCCAGTCGGCCGTTGGCCAACCTGAGTTGCGTTGACGCAGTGAAAATGGGATTGTTCAAACGTTGAACAGGATTGCGTTGAAACTTGAAGAGCATATTAAAACCATACTGGTACGAAGTTGTTGTTGCGTTTGTTTAAGCCTCAGTATAGGCTGATGTTGCATGCGCAGTACCAGCCAAATGTTGTCCTTAAGCACTTTACAGAAGGGCAGAGGGTGTGTATCAAATACAACTTGCAGCAAGGTTTGTTTTCAAAATATGGAAAATGGGAGAGTGACCATATATGAATGCAGTAGACCCGTATGTAGCAAGGAACGCAAACAGATTCCAATAAAGCTTAGAAGGAGTTGTGGAAACGTGTGACTGTCCATACCTGCACGTATGTTGCGCATGTGTCAAGAGTCTGGAAGGATGCTCGATGTTATGTTTTCTCCACTTCCACATCTTATGTTCAGCATATTCCTGGGGATGTTAAAACTTAGACCGCCACAAGTTAGTCATGTAAGCATGTCAAATAATCAATGAACCAATCGATTGATCGATCTCAAGAACAAATTTATGATGAATGATGATACACTATGATACAATGTCACGACACATCTATCAGTGTGTTTATCCATCGGAACCTATCGAAGCAGTCATCGCTCGCTGCATCTTTTTCATCTATCTACTCTATCTACCAACCCCTGGATCTATCTGTCTATCCCGATCTGTTTATCTATCATTGTCTATCTATCTTTCTATCGATCAAACCATCGCAGGCATTAACAAAAAAACATCAACTTTAAACAAACGAGCCAGCATGCTCCAATGTTAACAATAAAATTATTCCAAAGCTAATTGTTCAAAGAGCCACAGGCCGATATCCATGTTGAATATCACCATTGGGAATCCAAGGTACTCCGCATTCAACTTCTTCTTGCGGACCTCTGGGTCAGCGATGCCGGCATTCATGAAGCCAATGGACCTGGCGGTATACCGCACCGACTCTCCAAGTCAGTGGTGCCATCCGTTACATTGTAAAATGGAAGAATTCCCAAGGCCAACCACCTGGGATGTGTTTGAAACCTTGTAAATAATGGGATAAACTACCAAGCTCAACTGGCTAGCAGGATTTCTTCCATCAACAGTAGCTTGACGTTTCATAATTAGTGGAGAGAAAATAAAATTGACGCAATTGGTTGCCCAAGTGGATGAAATAAACCAATTTACTCATCAAAGAAACACACGCATGCTCGAAAAAAAACACATTGACAAGGAACACCAGTGAATTTCATTGTTCAGGCGCACTCGCATCTGTAACCCACAAGTTTCTAGTCTGAGAGGGGTAGGCGAAACGAGAACGATGTTACTTCCCTGCAAGTCCGACTTTAAATGGATTGACAAAAAATCCAACAACAAGGCATGCAAATTCAACGCTAGGCATGCAAATTCAACTCATGCCTATACAAACATGTGACTTGATTGATATTATTTCACCCTTGCAATGGGCAACATATCAGGGTGAATTATGGAAGTTAATCGACCTGAAGCGTTCTGGGGTCAGGGCGAGGTTGCAAAAAGATCACCCCACAAACGTTCCAACAGCCACCATTTCGGAGGGCTTCAACCGGACATGACTACTACTCTTTTGCACTCACAACTGATAAAAAAAGGAAGCTGCCTTTACACATATTGAGACAAATCCACAGCCATATTCAAAGAGTACATACTTGAAATATAACCTGCAATCCTTGAAACTATTCTTCAATTCATCTCCCATCTATTCTCATGATTCACCAATCATCACCATGGCTTCGTCAGCCTCCCGGTGCTGGTGCCCGGTGCCCAATGGCCTGAGTCCCAAGAATCCGGCGCCATAGTTGCCCGGTTCGTCCTTCACTTGGTCGTTGTAGATCTTAGGTCGGTCGGTCACGGGGGCCATGGGAAGATGGAAAAACACCAAGCAGGAAAAGGACGACAAGGTAGGTGGAAAAAAAACACAACCATCAATCTTAGGTGGAAGTTTAGGGTTTAGGGTTTTAGGGTTTAGAGTTTGGGAAACATCTGAGTCAATCAGATTCAATGGAGAAAAAAAGAAAAAAGTGTCCTCATCACTGCACCCAGCTGCAGATGTTTCACGTTAGACAGGAAATAAGTGGTGTCCCTGAAGGGTGCTCTTTATTGTTTGTTAGTAAGACATGGAAAAGCACACGCACACATAGAACGCTGCATTTTGAAACTAAGTTTATGAGCAACATCACGTAACCCTCCAGTTCACTAACAACTATAAATGTAAGTATTTGATCTCTAGTCTCAAGGTAAACATGTCATGTATCAACGCCAGAGTCAGGGCAAACCGCCCATCAATTAAAAACAAAAGCACCGCCGTTTGCAGTGATGTAAACATAACCCAAGCACTAGAACAAAGCCAGCTTGCTTGGAAGCTTAAGAGCATACAACATACTATCAATCAAAGAAGAGCTTTGTGCTCTCCTGATCTGTGGAAACAATAATTAAAAATATATATATATGTATATAAATATATATTCATATATATATAAATGGAAATCATAGCAACTCTAGACTGCTCAAATTGGGTTGGCGGCTACATGAAGCGATCCTGCTAATGTTTGATGTGGCTGAGCCTACGTGTCTAGGAATTGGTCAGCCAAGTTTCGGTGATATACGTGTATACCTTGACATGTGGATCCAAAAAGGCATATCGTTATCATCAATCAAGCACGCGTAAAGGAGCTCATCACATCTGTTTGAGATTTGTGTCATACATGCTTGAAATGATAGACCCAAAAACCATAGTATAGGGAAACATGAAGAGAAACCATGGTATACCATCTCCTGGTTTTCAGTAGAATGTACAATTTCCGTGTTGCAATCATACCTTCCTCATCCAACATAGGTTTCGAGTTTTGAATGCTTTTGACCCAAAAAAGCCAGCCCAGACAGTCCCCATTCTCTCCCTTCACCAGACCAACCGCAGCCCAGGGTACATTGAGCTCAACGATGCCAGCGAAGCCGACGATCTGCAACCATCCCAAGGAAGGGACCTCCCAGGACAAACATCACATGGCGCCACTCAAAGCCACTTAAAATTACCAGTGTATCAAGGGTCAAGGATGATGAATGGTGAAAACAATAATCTCAAATGTCTTAAAATATTGATGACGTATATTAGCACGAATGCATAATGACATAAAATGGTGCTTTTTATTTAGCTCGGAATATATTGAACATGGTCTAGTGACTTGTGGGAGTTGCAGGAATAAAGACCTTGAGATGTAGGCGAAACAAAATGTCAAATGAGGTCATGACGATATCATTCACTGCTTGCCACCTGGGGCATGAACATGCAGCCCATCAGAGCACAACTACAATAGCCATGAAATAAATAAGTAGCCGCAAGTCAAGAGTCAAAATATCAAGACCTTTTTTCTATAGTTCCAAATCATACTGAGATTCTTTCACCCAGAAGTCTGTGATAAATTAGTTGGTGGTTTCAACCCCCTTGAAAAATATTAGTCAAAATGGGAATCTTCCCCAAGTAGGGGTGACAATAAACAATATTTGAAACCACCACCTAGTAAAACATTTTCTCTGGGAATTTCCAACCCTTCACCCGTTGACCAAAGGTTTCGACCTTGGAGAATGCGCTCAAGCCATTGGGAACTTCGGAGAATTTGATGTCCAGGAACTTGGACAAATATCCTGGGAACCTGCCATGGAATCATGGTAAATCTCTTGGAAACCTGGAGGCGAGTTGATTTTGTGGAGATTTTAGGGGTCTGAAGCCAATGTCTATCAGCAAAGATCCGGGGGACACCTGAAAGTGATTTGATTTTGTAGTGGGTGTGATGGGAATGTTACAGATACTTGGATACGGTGAGTGTCCATTCTGGATCAAAGAAAAAGAACAGAAACAATTGTGGTGTGAAACTTTGATGTGCTCCAAAAAAAGATTGGTTTAAAAATCCACAACGTCAACCCTGTGGCTGGCTTGGTGCTTTATACTCATGTGTGATGGATGCAAGAATGGCACAGCTCTGAAACCCTATGACCACCAGCCTCCAGTACTCTGGCAGAATGTAACCAATGGTTGCGAACATGGCAACCTCGTGACGATTTCTCATCCAAGTTGGGCCCCTAACTAAAAAAACATGACGACATATGACGACTATGCTACTGTTGGTGGAAGAAGCCCTGCACCAGTTGAGGCTGCTACTTTATCCCATTGTTTACAAGGTTTTGTGCATGCCGGGTGGTTGTTTTGAGATTTCTGAACCATCAATAGTATGATAGAAATAGTAGTGACCACTCCTTTTGAGAAGGGGAACTTTTAAAGGTACCCCCAAGTCAAATAGCCAGCCGTTGACATTGATCCATGGTTGACATTACTCCCAACCGAGTTCGAATTGATCTTGCCCTAGTGGTGATCTGGCAAGCCTTTCAAGTTACTATTGGTAAGACAAAAATTATTAAAATCATAATATAAACAACAAATGAAGCCGTTATACTGTAAGCATTCCAACAAGATCCACGGTTTGTACCGATAGCCCGCTTGGGAACCCCTGACGCGGCCATGTTTCAACTCAACCTCCCGGCGGCGCTTGTAATCCTCAGTTGCTCAGTCTTTCCATGGATCTTGTATTTTTTCACTAAAAAACCAGGCCAAACCGGTACCGTAGACGATCATGTTGATTCCTTTTTCAAAAGGAAAGTAGTTTCCCAACCACCATTTTTCAGGGGCGAACTGTTAGTTTGAGGGTCCCAGGGTAACATTTCCAGGACTCCTTACCTACCAGAGTATGTTGATTCTCAATTCTCAGAGCATCCATCCTTCTTGCGCCAAAGGAACTGAGAGGTTGCCGCTGCTGGACAGGCCCAAGGGATCCCAAAATCCCACTGGTGGCTGAACCTGCCAGCTGCCATCGTATTACGACATCTAGCGAACCCCCCCCCCATCTTCCGATCTCCAAGAAATCAAAGTTGGTCAAAAAAAAGTAATTCCAATACAGGACTTCGGGGATCATATTAAATACAGGACTTTGGAGATCATATAATTTAACATATTTAAATCGCAGGGGCCACCATACCCAAAAAAAATGCATGTTCAACATCTTTCACCCCCAAAAGATACGTTGGGTCTACCCATGGCACACCCTAGTCACCAACACTCCTTTAAGGTTGGAGATGGTTGATGGTTTTCGCCGGGATGAGGGGAAACCAAAGAACTGCAAACAGGAATACACCTATGCACAATGGTATGTGGAAAAACATGTGTAGCTATTGTAGATATGTGGATAGATATAATGCTTAGAGCAAAAAGTGGTGGATTTGTTTGGGAAAGCCTCACCAGAAGCAACCGGCAAGTGGAGAGAGACGTGGGTAAGCCTTCTGTGATAGGATTACTGCTGACATACTAAGATGTGTGGAATAATCTTTAGTATTGCAACCTGTGGCTAGTTGATCCCCATCCAAATTGTGTGTGTGTGTGTTACGTGATCCTTTTGGCCAAGCTAATGCAACTCCATTGTGTCTCACCAACTGATCAATATCATAGACCTCGAACTTACTGAGAGACAGGCTACTGTTCTTGATATCTTGAATGACACATGCAAACCATCCCAAACTTCTAGAGTAGCTGCTTCAAATCTAGAACTGACTCCATGTTAGGATGATGTCTCTTGATCCAAAAGCTGCTTCACCAACTCAGATACGTTCCATATAAATTAATATGTACATGTACAATACATTTAGAGACAACAAAATATCAATATGACTATCACTTGTAACAAAATCGTTGGGGTGATGGGACTCAACTACTGGCATGACTTGAGGTGTGTTATATGATCTGATGACTTCTTGAGTTTGTCCTTTACGGTCGGTGATTATGTTTATTCATGTACCACGGAACAAGTGTGAGAAATGGAAAACTAATGACTCATCACTTCTTGCTAGTGGCTCAGCATGAGAAAAAACCTACAGTGTATATGGCAAGCCCTACATTTGTATATTGCAAGCGGATTCAACACAAATTCCTGAACTTACTGCATTTCACAAACCAAACATATTCTCTTCTACATGTGCAAAACATGTAAAGCTACAGGCTGTTTCCCTGCAGAGCTTCTCTCCTGTTTGGAAGGAGGCTATCTTCGGACAAGATGCTCCAGTCTCACTCTCGAATGCACGCAAAGGTGAATCGGTGTAGAGGGACCAGTCACCCCATGCGGAGCCTGGTAGGATTCAACTGATTGCATGTCCATAAGTAAAAAAGATGAAGATGCCAAGTTGTTTTTGTCTCCAGTTGTTTTTTGCCAAGTAAAAGAGATGAAGACACCATGCAACTCAGTCTGCTCGAATTAAGTTTAAGTTATCTTATAAGTAGCTGCGCCTGTCAAACCGTCTTGGAAGAACATGCCGATAATGGCCATCCTTGGCTACAAGTATGCGAAGTGAACCAAATCCTCGCCATTAAAATGTACGTCCAAAACAGGCCATCTGAAAAAAACAAGTGAAGTTCAAAATCAGTACAACTTAGAAGTCGGACATGGAAGCTGAAAAGATGGATTCCTAAAAAGAGCCTCTTCTTCCAGAGTTATATTTTTAGGTGTCATGTTGAGTGTTGGGATAATACTAGGCATGCTTGCTTAAAGAGGTTGCACCAAATTGAACGAACATCTGAAGAATTGAAGATGTGTTTGTATTTGGATATTGTGCGAGCATGGCGACACCGTCTACTACTTGGATTCTCATACACCATGAATTTCCTTGGGAGGGAAGACAGAAAAAGGCAAAATGTTGATGACGGTGATGATGATGATGATGATGATGATGATGATGATGATGATGATGATGATGATGAACATCAATCAACTTATCTACCCATGTAATTTTGGCAAACATTATAATTATATATGCGGTTTCATCCACCAAAGTGATTTTCAACATGAACGGGACAAAAAACACATGGAAACATGTGGGCAAATACATGAACCCTTTCTATCCTTTTGGGGCCGAAGATTCATAGCAAGTCTTCCGTTGGCCAACTCTGCGTTGAGTTTACCTGAGTGCTATGGTGATCTAGATATAGCTAGAGAAAACCATGCAAACCTGCGCATGATTTTAGGAGTGGAGATACCAAAATAAATGCCCACATGAAGAAAAATGTCGGCACATTGAATGATAGACTCAGTGTACCAGTAAAGTGTTTGTGTTATGACAAGCAGTCAGAAGTACGAAGTGGTTGTGACTGCAAACCTCTTTGGTGTTGGAACAACTGAGAGACAAACGGCGAAAACCGCAGATATTGAAGCAAAACAACAGCCAATACCAAAGCAGGTGGCTGTTTACTATCATGAATTACAAAAGATATCGTTTAAAAAAAACACATTGACTACAAATTTCAAACTACACAATACGAGTTCTACAAATCCAACAACACTGTTGATGGCTGAAAGCCTCTGCAAGCTCAAATGCTCTAACCTCTGGAAATCGCGGACCCAAATACCTATCAATTGGTGCAGGATTTCATACATCAACCGTATGTAACACGTATGACCAGTCAACCTATACCCCCATTCAAACCTTTTGTTGAAATCTAAAGGATATGGTGTTTTCTTATCCAACCTCTTATTCAGCCACTTTTTTTCTGACAGTGTCACTGTGAGCATGCGTCTATATAAATACTTCGTGGTTTCAACATGTTCAAACTGGCAGAACTTAAATTGTAAAACCTTAGTCTACGGGAATCCAAGGGAACGCACCCCCCTAAGTCTCTGAAATAATGATTGCCTCCCAAAATGAACGAAAATAAAAAACGTCTTCCTGATCAATCGGCAGTTCCAAAATATAGTCGATACCTCAATCCTTAAGTCATAGTTTGGTGATCACCAGCAACACTCATTGGCTCTCACCGGAATATTACAGTATTTCACTATTTGCATAACATCCTCGTATTGATTCTCATCATCCACTTTTGCTGGGTGAATGCTCACCCACAGTCGCAGCGGCCAATGTACTGGTTTTTTGGTGATCCCTTTCCAACCTGCCATTTCACAAAACCTCCTATTTCCACCAAAAACCCGGATGAATCGCTGTTTCACCACCCTCTCGAGTCCTACGTATGCCAAGCTGCGCTTGCGAGTCTCTGGGTCTTGGGAGCTAATAGCCTTCCAACCATAGTCACCTGCGACCCAAGCAGGTCATCCGAACCCTTTCCACTCATCAAACGAACAAATGGTCGTTGAGTTTGGAGGAGAATACATCTGGGTAAGGTGTGTTAATAGTAGCGTCATAGTATTTCAACAATCTGTATTAATAGGAGCAGTTGGGCAAATTCCCTTAGATGTCTCTTGAAATTTTCATCTTAGACAAGTTTCTTACAGCAAGAAAGTTGTTAGAGTCTGGGGTCAGTGGACCAGTTTCTTCTCTCAAGGTTTTACAGTATGTGAACGTGAAGTGAGATTCCCAAATGGACTTCAAAGTACAAAACTAATCATCTTTGAGTTTGAGACCCCATTTCTTATCAAATGGGATAAATCCACTTTACATGATTCTTCCACCTTCAGTCATTGCTTCACTTTTTGTGTTTTCATCAGCATGTAAAAATCTTAAAAGAAAAACAAGCATCTTCACCATGGGACCTACATGTGGCAATATTCATGATCAAACCCAAATAAGACGTATCTTTCGGTTGCACCTGGAGTTCCGTTGAACTTGTAGACAAAGAGTTCGTAGTAGCCAGCAAAAGCCACAATCTGTGCCCAGCCATTACCAGGCACCTGTCGGTGAAGAATGACATCTCCTTGAAGTTGGGGGTATGGACAAAAATGGCTAACTTTCCTGAAAAAACAATATTTGTTGGGTTAGTTTACTAATTTACCTACTAAGTGGCAGGTTAGATCCGTAGATATCCAAACAACTTGAACTATTCATGTAAGTCATTCCGTCCAGTGTGACTCATCGACACCAATGATACCCAATGATCATGTCAGTATAATCGTTCTAATCGATAGATTCACATAGATTATACACAATGACACTCAATGATACCCAAAGAAGTGGTTGACACTCATTTTCCATGTTCACACTATCCACCTTGGTGATCGCCGCCAAACCGTTTGGTACATCAGCAAATTTCAGTCCCATGGAAGGCGACAAATATCCTGGCAGGGATGTTCTGGTGTTTTTGTCACTCCGGTTGACCTGGTGATGCAAAACCTTGGAGTAAAGGATCCAAAACCCAAAGGTGATTTTTGTGTTGTTATACTGTAAATATGTAGCACTCAGATTTTGTTGGAAAGAGATTTCAGATCTTCCAATGCCATTGGGGTTATAGCCATGGGCTATGTGCACATAATCTATAATGTATAATATATTTATATACATATTTACTATAGTAAGTCATCTCCTGGCCTCCTGGCCCATTTTTGGCAGGTAGATTACCTAAACTGCTGCCATTACATTCACTTCTACCCATCTGTGATTTGAAAACTGAGTGAAACACCAACACCAAATTCTATGTGTTTTATTGGTTGGTAAGCTCATTAGATACCCTCCCAATAGACTCCTATTTCTCTCACAAGATCTTTGTAAAAACCTCACCCATTGTCCTGGCCATTTGAAGTACTCAGGAACGATGTAACCTCAGAAGTTGCTGAATCATGCAAGCGACTTGTCTCCTTGGGAAAAAAAGGGGTTTATTAGTTGAAAGCATGAATGTATTATGAAACAGCCTGGAACTGTGTTAGGTGGCTACGCAGTATTATATATATAAATACTATATAATATATACAAACACAGTATTAATGCAAACAGATTTGAAATACTGCGCATCTTTGTATATAAAATAATGACACGCTTCTCAACCAACCCCAAACCCATTTGGCCCCAAGTGACCAATAGTGGCATACATCGCCACACGGCCGTGTTTAATCTCAGTCTCACGGCGGCGTTGGAAGGTCTCCACGCTGCCTGAGCAGCGAAAACGGAAACTGGTTGTTTGGGCCATCTAGGGGGTTACTAGTCATAGGTTTAATTTTGTTCTGGCAATAGGTGGTAGGGATTCTATGATCCCCTAGAAGGCAAAGCGATATATACTGCCGATTGGGTGGTTCTACGCTATTGTCCATTGAATCCTGCTTGTTGGGATCCTTATTTCATGGTTTATGAAATGATCCCCACATAACTGGGTAGGATTTCATCCCCTATATAGGCCAAACAACCACGGTGTTTTTCATTGCTCACATGGGTTATAGTACCCTTGGTCCTAAGCATCATGATAGACTATGAACTCGCCAAAAAAAAATGTAGGAAGCTCTAGGTAACCTTCCAGTATACTGGAATGGGATATGTTTTATTTCTTGTGACTCGAAACCGTAGCTTGGAAACCACGATTAAGTTATTTCCAGCCCGCCGTTTGGGGTCAAGTTTGGGCATATAGCCTACTGCAGCACCACATGAGTCGAAATGTCATGGCATCTTCGGTGAGAATCAACGAAGAGCTGTACAATACAACATCACGGACGTATGGAAATGCGTCTATGGTAATAAATAACATGATCCTATATCGACACATTGCGGAACAAACAGCAACATCTAAAAAACATCAAACATCTCAATCTTGTACGGGCTTCCATGTGTGAACATAACGCCAAAGATGGGCCAACGTATGCAAAACAATTGGGATCTAACCTATGCAAACATATCTAACACGTCCTCATTTCTTCTTGCAATGCCGCGTGGCCATCACGAGTGTAGCCAACTGGGTCCTGAAGTTTGCAAAAGAAAGGATGAACAGGGTGGGAAGCTTCTCAGAAAATGTACAAAAAACATACGACTACACTTGACGACCTAATTATCTAGGACTATGTGTAGAGTATAATAATTCACAAATTAACATGATGGTTTCATGCTTAAAATGAATCCGTCAAAATGAAACCACTGCCCGTGGGGCTTTTGTCCAGTGATGTTACTTTCTGTTTGCCTGTGCACAGCATCAACACAGGAGTAAAAAAAGGTCCATCCCCAAGCAGCTCAGAAAAGGTTGTTCAAATATGGGTTGTCTATGTTTGAGACAAAGAAAAAATATCTTGACTAGATAAACATGAGAGATATTCTCATGATTTTCTCCCAGCTGTTTCTCACATGTGTCAATATGATAACACAACATGATCATTCTCAAGGACAAGTCCTTCATTTCTGCAACCGTTGAGTTTGACTTTATTGCAAGAATTCACATCTTTCAGGGGGGATTTTGCGACATCCAAGTCTGTGTCCGAGGCACCCAGAATCCCACTGGTGCTTGGACGCCCAATTCTTCCTGTGTGGAGAAATGCTGTGGGCCAAGGGCAAGGAGTTTTTTCAAATCTACAGCATGATTGAAACATATGTGCTGGGGTCTAAAACTCCCATTGTTTTCCTATGGTAAGGATGGTCATCAACCTTATATAGTAGGATTTTATACACCAATCACAAAGGATTCCCGGCCTATTAAAGGTGGGATGACCATCCCCAATACAAGGAGTTTTGACCCCAGCACATATTGAAAACCCAACACGTTTCTTGCTCCAAACAACAGGTGGCACCTGTCATTTGTTTGATTTTGTAGGGTATGTATTCTTTGCGAAACATGAAACACAAACAAAAAATATAATATACGCAGAGGTAATATCAATCATAAGTCTGATCCAACTCGATAGTTCCCAAATTCCCATCTCATCCATGTACATTGTCAATCATTATGATACATTCTACCGGATGACAATTCGACCCGGGCCCTTCAAAAAGTATAGTAGACCTTCCAATGTCCAGCCCCCGTCCGCCTCGAAGGCCCGAATAGGGGAGTCGGTATAGTTGGCCCAGTCACCCCAAGCACTGCCAGTCAAACCATCCTGGAAGAACATACCTGCATGGTTGGTTTCTGGTGACAAATATTGACCAGCAACTTCAACAACGATGATGACGATGATGATGATGATGATGATGATGCTGCTGATGATGATGATGATGATGATGATGATGATGATGATGATGATGATGATGATGATGGTGTTGGTTTTGGTTACTGTTGCTCGGTAAAGGTTTAATTCTACACGGATCTGGTTGGAATGTTGGTTGTTAGCAATCAAATGGTTGACCAAATTTAGCCAACGTTGGTAGTGAAAAAGATTGATTGTGGGGGAAGTGCCTAGAATGGTAAACCTCAGCTGCTCCTCAGATTCCTGAGATCTGCACCTAACTGACGTGCTGTACTGGAAATGAATTGGGAGCTTTTCAAAAATCATGTATTTTGAATTTCCAATTTGACCCATGGCATCATGGTTCACTACGTTGAGACATTTCGTAATGGATTGTAATATCAGTGGCAGTTCATCCCCGGTATGTACTAAACAAGCAGGGTGCTTCGCTCTGGGCACCAATGATGGACCACGAACGACAATTAAAAGCTCTGCCAACCAAGTTGGTCATCTCACAATTCTCTAGCTTTCAACCACCAACGCTTTTGGCTAATCAATCCTCAATCAATCGTGACCTTTGGCAAGGCACCGATGATGGCAAACATTGCCAATCGTCCGTTGTTGATCTCAGCGGTGAGGCTCTTCAATTTCTTCTCCTTGTCCTCCCATTACGGCATTTGCCGCGTGGTCAACTTAAAACCCAAATTCATTCCGCTCAAGTGTGTCTCACAAATGCCCCTAAACCTGTTGCCTAAATTAGTAGAGAATGTTCAATTCCACTAAAATCATTCTGAGGGCTGCAAACTCAACTCGTTCAATATCAGCACCCCTAAAATCAGTGTCCTCAATCTTCTTGCCGTAAGGAATGCCAAAAGCACCATAGCCTCAAGGTGCAGTTCCAATTCCAAAGATCGATTTCATCATCCAAGTTGAGAAGTGTCAAAGACTTGAGGTACACATTGACACCCTGAATAAACAAATGAGTTTCAGATTCCATCTTGAAACCTAACAGACCTAACACCACACTACTCTGACCCTCCGAAAGAACCAAAGATTAGGTATGTACAATTAGATTTCTCTTGAAAAGATGTCCGATTTGGTGACATAAATACACTTCCTGATAACATCAAGACCTGCCAGGTAGTGAAATCCCCCCTGTTTTTATGGCCTATTTCGGTTTCAAAGAGCGATCTTCAATCCAAGTGTCCATAGTCACCCAGCACCTGACCATCTTGCACCGCCTGGAGATTCAGCACCCTGACCAAGGTCAGCTCACGAGTCATGGAGTCATGCACAGCACAAGCGTCTAGATACCCTGGTAATAAACTGCCCCCTGCCACTAAAATCATATACTAACTGCAGTCAACTACAAATCCATGTTCTATATGTTGGTCCAAGAATGAAAAATACCAGTACATATCCATGGTCATATCCAGATATACCAGAGCAACATGCACATATCCATCACATATCCATCATATCCACATGAATCGAACATGTATGAAAAAAGCCAAAGATATGTGTTTTTTTTTCTGCATGTATATGGGTGTTTCCAAAAATAGGGATGACCCCAAATCATCCAATAAAAAATTGGGTTTTCCATTATAAACCATCCATTTTGGGGGTGTTCCCCCTATTTTTGGAAACACCCATATATCTACATGCAGATGTATGAATTCCCATGGGATTTTCCCAATGACGAAACCAAGCAGCTCGATGATGCCGACCTCAGCGAACTAACGTTGATCTATAGTCATAGATGGTTCCCTTGATGTATATAAATATATATATATATACACGTGTTGAATAAGCCATCATTTTTTGCTACAACCAAAAAAATAAGAAAGTTATAGATTACACCTATCTCTTGCCTTTGATGCTTTTCGAAGCTTGGGACCACATCTACAGCATATCAAAAGGAAAGCTGTTTCCATGTTGAACATCGCTTCTCCACTTCTCTATCCTCTGGGCAAAATATGGGGTCTGACAAGCACCCTACTATTGGGTGATGGTTCCTTTTTTACAAAACATTGAGATTTCAGATCATTTTTTGCTTCAAGGGCTTTTAGCTGGAAGTATTCAACCGCTCAAAGGGTCAAGATTGATGGTTGGCAGCTCCACGAAGTAGACTATGAGATTCCAATGGTATATTACACCACTCCAATTGCAGGTGTTGGCTTCCGAAGCAACATTCATGAAAGTACTTTATGAGCCCAATGAAATCCCATGACCAAGGGAACAACAACACAAAACACGTTTCATATTGCAGTAGATTCTTCTTGCTTCTTCATTTTCACAGGTTTTCACATCCCATTTCTTGCTGGAATCTTGGTTCACCCAAAGCATCAGGAACATGTTTCAGGTGGATGAGGATGAAGTGTCATTACTTAACCTCGCTACACCAATGCCAAGGCCGGGACGAAGGTGATGATCTGCAGCCATCCTGCCATTCCGTCTGGGATGTATTGCTCAAAATGCGGGATTTACCAAATCCCCTCAAAACATGGTGAATTTAGGTGTGAAAGCTACTGTTTTGAGGATACATGTTTATTCACACCTGAGTATAGAGGGAACTTAAACATACGCGAATCAACTATATGTTTGAATCATAGCATTTCACCAACCTGAAATTTGATAACATGTTATACTTAATAAGTTAAGTACATGCTCTTGGGAAGGGTTTCTGGTCGGCCCGGAGATCGATCACTACAGTACAGCTCACTCCTGGAAGTATTAAGCGAAGTGGGCATGATACAAACATTCTATGATAGGAGATTGGCATCAGACTGAACGTTTGCATCATCCACTCTTCCCAACTTTGCAAATGGTACCTCTGGATATCTGTGAACCAGTGAACGATGTTTTGGTCAAATCCCATGTCCGCTGATTATGTCTTACATAGCCGGAATGTCTCACACTTGGGCATTTCGTTGTTTAAGTTCAGGTGTTTTCCCTCGAACAAATGCCCACAGCGAAGGCAAGGAGGTAGTTCGGCTCTACATGTGGTATCTAGATTTGTGAGTTTTCCTGCGAACCTTGGCATCTTCCAGGATATGAGACACACTCATTGCTCCATGTTTCTATCTGTAAATAAAGGATATCTGCACATCATCTGCAAGCTCCAACAAATGACACGCTTTCACCCCGCCCGGATTTCCTGCCAATGGCACTGTTGCGGCACCCTTCAAACCGTTGGGAATATCAGTGAAGGCCAAGTTCATGGAAGGAGAGCAATAGCCTGGTAGAAATGGATGCGTTGGGATGGCACAAAACAAGCCATCAATCATCATGAAATATCGAACTTTGAAAAATGCCAGAATGACATGCCATAACATGTGTCCCATGTAAACACTTACTCATATGGGCCACTGCGGGTGCACATATATGCACATATAATTTCAAATGTGCGTGTTTCCATTGGCTGGCCACCTACATGGACTGTGATGTCTTGCCTCCAAGAGAGTCCTGTTCACAATCCAGTTAGAATCCCGAATGGATGGAGCTAAGCACAACAATGAAACTGCAGCAGTCTATCTGCTCCGCGATGCGAGAATGAATGCTTCCTAGCCAAACTCCCAACTCCCATTTCAGGGTAGGTAGCGTGACCCATAGGTGAGTCTACCTACTACCGACCCCGAATCAGGAATCTCTCCATCTTTTGTCAAGTGAACCTTCACTTCGCTAGGCTGTGATACATCAATCCCTGCGAAGTTGATGTATAACATGAGGTGAAGTATCTTAGTATATAGCCTTCCTACAATGATGGTCAAATCCCAAACAAAAACATGGTGTGACTGACCAACATGTTAACAACATACTGTGGAATTATAAGTGATTGCACCCAACTTTGTGATCTACGGTGCTATGTGGTAAAATGTTTTGGAAATGATGATATGGCTTTGTCAAGACAGTTTTTTTCCGCCGTTTTGGAAGCAGATTCCATCAACAGATCAGCAGAACCACATATCACAATGTACAGTATCACCAAATATCACCACGCATCACAAAACACACTACAGTACATACAGTGCTAGAGTATAATATATCCAGATATATATATATATATATCACCAGATATCACCATGTATCACTACAGTATATATATCCACATATCTTCCCAAAACTCACACCTATCACTACTATCACCATCCACCGGATTATCTGCCAGCAAAAATACCACGGCCTGGCCATCGCACAAATTCTGGTACGATGTAACCAATGCAAGCCAACATAGCAACCTTAGATTCGGGTTCAAGAACCTCTCATCAACTCAGCACGATGGTGTCAACTCAGCAACTTCTGCAACGTTATCAATAAGTTAAACGTTACAATGGCACAGTTCCCTTGTATTGGTTTATATGGGCCCTCTACTAACTTACCTTTTAACTGCTGTGCCATCTATTTTGACTCTAAAGTAACTCATATGAAGATCTATTCAAAACTAGGGGTCACGTAAATCACCTGTAGAACTATTAGCCAGTCAAAATGTGGCAAATATATGTATATGTATACATGCTATCATAATTGCTGCACAAATATATATATATATAAATGCACATATAATAAATAATATGTAAAAATAAACATAACATAATATATATATATATAATAAATATAATACATACATACTGTCTAGTGTAAAATTGCATAAACAGTCAATTTGGCCAATTTGGGTACAAAAAACGGCTTTGGGCCAAGTAGTCCGAACTTTGAGACACCCATATATCGTCAAAATGCAATAGGCTACGTATGAAATGTTGGCTGATGTTGGATCTATTAAAAACATCAAATCATCTTGTATAGGCTCTTGTAATCCAAACGTCATGTCACAATGTGACCAGAACCCATCTTGCCGGCATTGCGAGTGTTTCGCAAATGCCCTGAACCTAAATATATCTTTATTATTTATATTAGATATGTATCCACAAACAGAAACTTTAAACAAATTACTGATAGCATCTATTTCCGCAAACTCAGGACATCTCAGAATTTTGTCAAAGAAAAACACATGCAACTGTAACATTGAGCGGTGCCATGGAGTTGATTGGTAGGGTCCACCCATCTAAGACGTGCTTATCAACCCATGTCCTCCCTTGATAAGGCTTCAATCCATCCTCATTTCTGGCGAAGTGTACTTTGATGGGGGTTGGTTTAATTACTCGTCAAGTATGGGTTGAAAAACAGGTGATTGAAAACACCACCTGAAGACCTGAAACATTGAAAAATCTGCTGAAAGGTTGGCACAAGCATTGATGATGTCATTTCGCTGAACACACTCACTTTTTCCATCAGGTCTGTGGCAAAAGCAAGCTCCAACACATCTCCAACACCACTGCTGCCACGTGGACGCGTCCATGCTGAATCTCGACGGTGCGACGACGCTTGAATTGCAACTTGGCCAACTGCGCAGCGATGACTGAGATGGTTGTTTGATCAAAAGTTTTGGGGAGTGGTACCAGCACGATGTGTATGACAACATTGCATATTAGTAGATTGAGAGTAAAAAAAACATGAAAGCAAAACAGGGAACACCATGGAATACATAAAATCGTAATTCCGTAATTTGTTGAAACTTCCGACTTAACTGCTTACCAGAACGAACATGAAATTTCATTACCTTGAGACACAAGGTGATGTGACTTGTACCTTCACCTAAAATGGGTTTGGATGTGGTTTTTCTTTTAAATTCTTCGATACCAAAAATGAAAACACACAAAAAAAATCCAGGTGGCTTATTTCCAACCTTCCTTAACTTGGATAAAAACATGGAAATTATCTTCCAAGAAAACTGTTGGCTCCAAGAATTGAAGTCCAATTTGGGTGGTGAAACCATCCAACACACAGAGCCGACCCACCCCGAAACCAAGTGGTGTACTGCTTTCGTGCCTCAACATTCTCGAACTTGCTGAAGCCCAAGGGGTCCCAAAAACCCAAAGGAGGAGTGACACCAAGCTCCTACAACTGGATACAAAAAACATCCATGATGAATGTTGCTCGTTTTTTGGTTGGTGATGTTTTGAACCAGGCATCCAATATCACCCCTGGCTTCTTTGGCCAAGTGCTGATAGGTATCAATCGAGAATGAGGGAGGTGAACAAAAGCTGTGGGGTGGGACCCATGATGCTGATAATCACAATGCTACTATGACTATGACGAGGAGGACACGAATGGTGATGATCTCATGATGATGATGATGGTGATGGTGATGATGATGATGATGATGATGATGATGATGATGATGATGATGGTGATGATGATGATGATGATGATGATGATGATGATGATGATGATGATGACAAGTGGCGAAATTTGTCCATAAACCATGAGATGAAATCAGGTGATTCTTATGATGTTGACACATGCAATAATATATCCCATGCCATGAACTTTCAGGATCTCATCCTGTCCTTGGAGAAGTCTGCAGCTTCCGCACGAAGTGGTGAGTCGGTGTAGTTGGCCCAGTCACCCCAGGCAGAACCAGTCAAGCCGTCCTGGAAGAACATACCTCAGGACAAGTATCTAAATGACCATCAATTGTATAATTTCAATCAATGGTCCGTGAAGGTTTACTGACTAACGCTTAACAGGTTGGTGGTTGGACGGAATCCTACATGAGACAATATTCAGCTCCAAAGATTTCGGGACATGGACATCAGATTGAAAAAAAATCAACCAAGGGACCTACAGTACTGGGCAGAACTGGTAGGATACTGTGATGGAAGAAATCCCAAACAACCACCTGGGATGTATGAAACACTGTAAATCATGGGATGAACGGATGAACTACCTACCAACTGGTGCAGGATTTCTTTTATCAACAGTAGTAAATCTGATTTGTGGTGATTGAAAGTCTTCAAACAATACTCACACAACCAAGCAAAGGTTATTCGGCTATCATTGAGATTCGTTAAAAGAGAACTCACTCAGCAACTACAAGGATTGGCAAGGAAACGAGGTACTTGTTCATGAGTAATCACTACAGTAGATGTAGCACGCCTGCATGCCAATCTATGCGGTTGCTCTTGAAGGCTTCCATGAAATGAATGGAAGCAACGTCAGTTTTGTGTGTAATCAGAATTACGGATCTCAGTAATTTTAATTCTTGAGGAAACTGTTCAAAACTTCGGAACTTTTCTTCGACTAGCTTGAGGGTTATCCTTTGTCACCCTCAATCGGACTGATGCGAAGAAGTCTAGCTGCAACCACCATGAGTTGTCTGTTGCTTCGTTCTTGGGAATCCAAAATACCAAGCCAACTCCAATTTATATAGTACATATGTAGTACTAGTAGTTCCACGTCATTGCCATTCACCCAAACTATTCAGGTCAATTTGGGAATTTGGGGATCTTTCCCTAATCCCTAATCCTAGATTCCCCAATTTCAAAGATGAGATTTGTTGGTTTGTTTGGTGGCGATGAAAAATGACCAGCTTCAAACACTTGACCATCATCAAAGGTCATCAAACAATGGCAGACTACAGGTAGGAGATGATCGGATACCGAAGGTGTGAGGTGTTTCTCTACTAAGTCTCTGGACTTTGACTTCAAAACGCTTGCAAATGTGTAGCTTTTTCAACCACCCCATTGGCCAATCATCAATCAACCATGACGGCAAGACACCGATGATGGCCATCATTGCTAATCGTCCGTTGTTGATCTCTGCTACCAAGCTTTTGGCCTTCTTCTCCGGATCCTGTGTGAGGCGATGTGGGAAATTGCGAAAGTACATGGTGAAGTTTGCCATGTGTTGGTTTTTACCATAAATCATGCATCCTAAGACATCAAATCTTTTGGGAGTCAGAGACATCATCTACTCATCTACCAGTACTTTGTGTTTTATACAAGTTTTTTTGGTCCCCACAGCTGTACTCCTGGCAGTTGGCGTGCATCTTCAGACCCTTTTGTGACAATGATTTTCCTACCACCCTTGTGGTGAAAGCCAGGCAGTTTGGCATTCCAATAACACATCCCCCAGCTTGAAAACGACAGCAACTTCCGATTGTTGATGATCACTTGGATCCTTACGGATCAAATGACTTTATAACTGCAATATGATTTTTGGCCACTGCAATAACAAGCATGATCAATCAGGTCAAAGATCTACAACTCATCTCATCAAATTTGGCTGAATTATACAATTTCACCAACCAAGGAGCATTCTGAAATATTTGAAACACATCATGCCCGGAACCAAAAACCAACCAGGTGAAACCTTTGGTCATTTATCCAAAACCCAAACACATTGCATGTTCAACTCATGCCTTCACCATGGAGCTACCCAACGACCCAACGGGGTCCCCTGTGTGCCTCAATCTTCTTGCCATAAGGGATACCGAAAGCTCCATAACCTCAGTGTTTCAGAAAACAGTTTTTTGGTATCACATAAAATTCAAAAAAAGATTTGTTTGGCTTTATGTGGATGATTTCTAGTTTAAAAAAAAGTCGCAAATGGCTTTCAAAGTGGCAAACGCAGTGAGAAATACACACCCCCAATTGGTGTAGTTTCATGTAATTTCATAGTATTCCAGGCAGCTAGCCTCGGGGATCATTAGGACCAATTCCCACAGTGGAGCTATCGTGCATCAGCTCTTTACGTTTCTAATCCTCAATCCAATCAAGTATCCGAATCAATCGTTTAGTTAGCTCCATCACCATGTTTCAACACTAAGGGCAAAGTAAGATCAGTTTTCCTGGCCAAGTTTTACCTCTGGGATTGATGTTGCGTGAGGTTCCTTTTTCTGCACCGAGGAACCATAATCTCCGAGGACATCGGACTGCACCGCCTGCAAATTCAGCACCCTCAGCGCGCTTTTTATGGCAGCTCACCATATGGCTGGCTGGGCACCTTTAGAGATTGGTTGAACATTGGCTCCTTGACCAAAGTACCTTTTGAACATTGTGTCATCTACCTTTACATGTGTGTAATTAAAATCACGACCAGACCCTTAGATTGTAACTTGCAAAACATATATCAACTAAAGATATCTAAGGATGACATTACCTGACACATCACAAGTTTATTTTGATAGGGTAAATTTTCCAGCATCTGTCCAGTGATATCACCCTTAAGGTGCTGCAGTTCATCGTATGTCCATCTGATGCACGCAGTGGACAGGTTTCAAGTTTCATCAATCTTAACGGATGTAAACATGACAATCTTACCCCCAAGAACATAGGGAGAATAAACAATAATTGACACTACTACATAGTACTACATTGTGTGTATATATAATACAATGGCTAAAGCACTGAACACTAATTTCCCTGATGATAATTCGATATAAACCAATTTGCTCCTGACCCAAACCTGGTACACATGTTTCATTGTCTCAAAGTGTAACATAGAAAGTAGAATTTCAATGATTCAATGCTGGTATCAACCAAGTCCAACTCATCATGTTGCATGTCCAACCCATGTGTGAGCACCGAGTCCAATCCAGTCCCCCCAAACAAAGCTGAGAAACTCGATGATGCCAACCTCAGGAAAACGATTTGAGATCTTTGTTTGGTCATACTGAGTGCTATACATGGAGAAATGTCAATGGTGAAGTGTATATCGTTATGGAAGACTTGACTGTTACAAGAAGATTATCTATATCTCATTGGGTAGCAAAAGATTATTATATTCAGACCCTAAATGTACACATGTTTTATATCCCAATATATCAAATATCCAAGCACTCTTCTTGCTTATGGAAAATGCTATGAATTATCCTGAAACATTCGTCCTGAAAGTTGTTCCTGAATGTTCCTGACTAAAACTCTGGGTCGTTGCAACAACATAGTGAAGTAGGACCAGGCCACTTGAAGTATGCACAGGAGTAGCCAACCCCGTATGTCCTTAAGCTTTAAACCATCTACCAATCTTTCTCTATATATACATGTAAGCCTGGATTGGCGTATTTTTGAACATATGCATACTACTGTATCTTTAGCACGTCTTGTTTCAATCATATCTCTTGAATGCAGGATTCAATCAATGGCTGGAAAAGCAAGCATCCTAAACCACCTATCTACTAGCATGATATATTAGTCAAACCGTTTGACATAAACACGTGTTCACTAACACAACCTGCCAGCGTCTTGACAAAGACCTTGCGAATTGACGGAAACGGGACATATTTTGTAGCCAATATATCTATGTATATACATATTATTACAATCGATCGTAGATTGGCAAGAACTGGCATCCTGCGGAACAAGGAAGCCTTTCAAGGTATAACAGCCAGACTGCACACATGATTTGGAAATTCTAATACGAGATCATATCAATTGGCATGATTCCAAATTGATCTGCCACTAATCTTGATGGTAAAACTGCATAAATCTTCAAATTACTGTAAACAGACTCTTGTTGGATCACCAAGGTTGTGATAACCTAGGATAGCGGAAATCTCAAAGTCAGGGGAGTCCTACTCCTTGCGGGCTGATTTCTTGAGAGCCCGGACGAAGGTGACGATCTGGAGCCAACCTGAACAACCGAAGAATGGATTGAGGGTTCCAATCCCATCCGAAAAGAATAGGAATGTAGTAGGGGCCAGGGAAGTCCCTTCCTTAGGGCCATACCTGGGTTCTTAGGGTATAGTGATCCCATTCTGATGATCATCCGATATTGCTTCCATACACCTCCACCTCTATCCGAAAAAAACCTATTCTAGGGGATATCCTCATACGATATGCCCAAAGATTTGACACAATTGACTGTATCAGTGCTGGCTGCACTCTGTTATAACCACTTCGGCCACCACTATAAGTGGAACCACTCCTAAAATGCAAAGTTGGAGAACACAACTTCCAAACAACTCAAGTCTTCATACATCTATCTAATTAACGAGCCTTAGCGGGGAAGTGTCGAGTCAGAGTAAATCACCACCAAACTGAAAGCGTTTCATCTTGGATCCACTACCAGAACCACCATTTGGAGTGAGACTGAGTGTTGTTGCTATAGTACACCCCAAAGTGTTTATCCTGTCCCGACAAATTTATATATATATAGTATATATATATATGTAAATATATATTCGGGCAAAAAAAAAAGCACCATCACATTCCAAGATTGTTTAGCTGGATGCTGTTTCAGGTACAAATATCAACAAATGAACTTCAGATGGTGAAATTCTCACCAATCTGAGGTCGGATCTGGCTCTCCCTGTTACAAACCACCAGCTGCCGGTACCGCTCCCGACCTGCCAATGGCACTGTGGCAGCACCCTTCAAACCGTTGGGGATATCGGTGAAGGCCAGGTTCATCGAAGGAGAGCAATATCCTGGCGGCTTTGGGAGGCTATGCCGCATGCGGTGAACCAGCCCCTGAAGGATAGTGACAGTGGAAGATTGTGATCTATCCTCACCTTTGCTTATTTCAGAATTTGAAGAAAGGTCGTTTTTGGTGACCTTGTGTGTGTGCCTGTCATACTGACAGAAAGAAGCATGTTTGGGTAGAGGGGTTCCTTTTAGTTGAAAAATATGTTCTTGTGAATGCTACAATCTTGTAAACAAAATTGACAAGCCGAATTCAAACTAGCCAACAATAAAGACCCCAATACCATAAATGATCAATTAAATGATGAAGGTAAAACGAAACAAAATACTACTATCTGTCTCACCACAGGGAGTATCCTAAGAAAGTGTAGCATTGCTACCAAATGGGACCTCCCAACAGGGATATTTACCAATCAGGGATTTTCACAACAAAGAGGACCTTCAACCTTGAGATAATGCCCCAGGCTCCGGGTCGCTAACATGAGCGAAGTGAAAATTGCACTTTTGGTGTTGCTTCATGAGTTGTTTTTGCATTGAAATGCAGTGCCTAAACACAACACTTTCTTCAGATATTGAAAACTTGGAAAACGCCTGCCAACCATGAATAGACTACATGGGTACATGTCATCAATTATCTTATATGGAAATCTTCATCAACACAGCTCCCATTGTGTTTGTCGGCTTTCAATGCGCCTGGAAATCTCACGAACTCAGGTACAATGTAACCAATGCATGCCAACATAGCAACCTTTTTGCGCCACAGGAACTTCCTTTGAAAGAGAACATAAACACAGTGAAATAGGAAAGCGCTATCTCTATTGTGTTTTATGTGTACAAGATATGATATTACGCAAATCACATGATCAAACAAGCAAGAAACATAATATGTTCTCTCCATGTTCCATGTTGTATCTACGAAGGTCTCCCTTTTGCATGAGACTATGGCGACCTTTACGGTGCGTACACTCCGTGGGTCGGTAATCACTGATTGGCTCAGAACCTTTTACGTTGATATGGTTCCTCACCTGAAACTTATAAGTAAAAGCATATCCACTATTGCCTAAAACTTTTGAAACAGGTAAAAAATGGTAAAAACCACGTTAGGTTTTATGCTAACATTAACATCTTTTACATGGTCCTTTCGAACAACCTTATAGTGATTAGTCGGCACACTGAGGTCCATTGACACGTTGCAGCTCAGGATGCATTCAAGTTTTACAAAGGGACACACAAAAAGAATAGTTTTATAACTTTACTATCGTACCATAGAAAATTGTAGAAAATGAAAAGCATTGCATAGGTTGAGTATATAAAAAAATACTAATTGATAAATAAATGATATAGAACATCTATATACTCTTGGAATTGTCCGTTCTCATCTAGTCTTATGTATCATTCAGCAAACTTAGCAAAACACTTCAAACCATTTTGTTTTAATGACTCGTCTCAATCAACATGTCACTATTACATTTGCCATGTCACTCGTCCATGCTGAATCTCCACAATTCGACGTCGCTTGAACTGCAACTTCGCCAACTGCGTCAATCAGTGGCTGTGGAATCAAGTAAATCACTTTGAGTTTAGCAAAGTGACTACCTTTTGTTCAAGTTGATACCTGTTCAGTTTCGTTTGCAGCTATTCATGGAACAAATATCCTGCGATGCATGAGACACTTTGATGACAAACACATGACATGACTAAAATCAGAATAAAAAGGTTCCGTGCCGTCTGTGGCGATATTTCCTGTGCGGTATGAAGCGTTGGGTGGGTATGCGTGAGTATGATCAATGGGGAACTAAACATCTTCTTGGCCGAAGTTTTAGCACTTCACAAAACTTCAGGTCCTCTGAAGCTCTGTGACCAACCTACCACACAATTACCTGATATGAAGCCAAATGCTAGTTGCTTCATGTTGGGGCTGTGAGTTTGTCTGATCATGTCATGTGTCCCTGTCTCTGCCCAAACTCTCTCTACACCCACAGAAATCGTTCAGAAGTCTGGTTTCAAAAACAAACAAAAATGGGATCTCAACATATCTCAATATACATTGTCTTTCAAAACCCGTCATAAATCATCCTTTTTTTCAGTGTCAAGCATTCAGAAAACCGGACCATAAACACTCCAACTTCAAGGTGTACCTCCGCGTTCTCGAATTTGCTGAAGCCCAATGGGTCCCAAAAACCCAAGGGAGGAGTCACACCAAGCTCCTTTCACATAGCCAAGTGAGATTGATATAGGATGTGTCATGCTGTGTGTCTAAAAAACATGGTCCTAAAAATCAAGTGCTTTCCAACCAACATTCACTCTGGATGACTTCGAAATGTGATCATCTTTAAGCAACCTCCCAGATTTCAGAAACACATACAACGCATTGTTCCCCTTGGGTCCTTAGAGAAGTCTGGTGCAGCTTCAGCACGAAGTGGTGAGTCGGTATAGTTGGCCCAATCTCCCCAGGCGGAACCGGTCAAACCATCCTGGAAGAACATACCTCAGCAGCTCCAAAATGTTCAGTCGACATACTTACCTGAGATTCAGATGTTTAATCTTTTGGATCATGGCCCTCCCCCTACGAGTATTTGATTGATATGTTCCTATGATTCACGAAGATTCGTTGGGAACAACCACCAGTAAAGGAGCACATCATCACACCGACTTCAGGATTCAGAGCCGACTGAGGTGAACTAATCTCCACATCTACCCACCGACCACAAATCCTAGCAGTCTTTCAACCCCAAATCCCAGCCCTGTTTGTTAATCCTTAACCACCAACCCCAGCAAGGCACCAATGATGGCCATCATTGCTAATCGTCCGTTGTTGATCTCTGCTACCAAGCTTTTGGCCTTCTTCTCTGGGTCCTGAAGCTCAACAGCTGAAGTGACATGACAATCATGAGAGAAAGCTACGGACACAAAGCGTTGCCATAATTTTTAGGGACACCTTTTAGGGAAAGGTTTTGTGATTCCTACCTCAAATCATTGTAACATAAATATAATTAGACCTACATACAAACCAAATGAACCAATGATCTGATCATTGTCGGCATTATTGGTGTTCCTTGTAGTTGCTTGTAACATGTTGCTTTGATGTTGTCGCATTGCTTTTAGTTTGATGTTGTGCGTACTGCTGATATTCATTGGCGATGCTGCTCCCGCTGTTGTTGGTTGCTAGTTGTGGCCGTAGCTGTGGCTGTGGCTGTGGCTGTGGCTGTGGCTGTGGCTGTGGCTGTGGCTGTGGCTGTGGCTGTGGCTGTGGCTGTGGCTGTGGCTGTGGCTGTGGCTGTGGCTGTGGCTGTGGCTGTGTTTGTTGTTGTTGTTGTTGTTGTTGTTGTTGTTGTTGTGGTGGTGGTGGTGGTGGTGGTTGTTGTTGTTGTTGTTGCTGGTGGTGGTGATGCCTTCTAGTGATACTGTCTTGGTCTTACTTATCGACATGTCGTTTTTCCCTGCCCTTAGGAGCATCCATTGACGCCTCAATCTTCTTGCCGAAAGGAATACCGAAGGCGCCATAGCCTCATTCGCACGGGCTGTCACGAGCGGATATCAATCCCTGCTGCAAAAAACTGATGGAACCACTAGCCCAGATTTGTCAACACAACCAGGGAACTACTGAAAATTGAATTTACATTTAGTGTAAAAAAAAAGTGCCACTTCCCAGCATATTCACCCCGGACCTTACAAGTCCCCTTCCTAAGGTCTTGATCAATCCAACCTCCAATTTGTGTCACTCCACTCATCCTCAACACGTCAGGGTGCCATAGTCACCCAGCACATTGCCACTTTGAACAGCTTGGAGATTCAACACCCTGAAGCGTTGACCCGTCGCTGCGGGATCAAGTGATGACCTACCCTACACGGTAAAACAAGCATGGCCATTGGGAAAACAAAAAGAACACATCTAAGTTGGATGAAAAAAGCATCCCTATGTGTAACCAGAAAAAATGTGGGGGGGCAAATTCCAAACTCCCATGGTTTTGTTGATTTTTTTTTCGGGAAGTATATCAACATGATGTCGAGCGAACTCTCACAAGTTCTAGTGTTTTCTACTGGATGGCAAAGGTGGCATTTTTTTGGGGAACACAAGCTGGTGAGGGTCGTGGGGCAAGCTCTAGCTAGCTGAATGACCCTTCTTCTAAACTGATGTTGGATTGAACAAGGCTTCTCCAGCATTGGCATATGTGCCAGGGTCGATCAACTCCTTATATTGAGATGGACTGATCCCACCTTTAGTAGGGAATCCTTAGAATGGGTAGATAAACCCCTATCATTGGGTTGATGACCATCCCTGATTATATGAAAATGGTGGGAGTTTAAACCCCAGCACAGCACATATGTATAACTTCTAACAAATATTGACCCAAGTTCAATATTCCAGACTAGATTCCCACTGGATGAATACACAATGACTGCGAATGTGAATACAACTGCAAACAATCAGTGTACACATGATGAAAATGATTCCCCTGGTGATCATCTGCGGCAGGTCAAAGGACGTGTGGTCGTGTAGTCAACGCCACCTCCTCCAATGACTAGTTGATCTTGACCCGGAGTAGTTGCAGTATGAAAAAAATAGCTCTTGAAATGCAGGGATAAATACCAACAACTATTGTGGGACAAACATGGTAAACTATCACACTACTGCAAGCTTCCCGCTCACTTCACCAACAGCAGTCAAAGATGGTGAGGTCATTACAGAAGGCCCGCCAGTGTAAACGTCGACTTATTTGATCTCAAAGATATAACAAGAGAAAATGAATTCAAAACAGTACATACATAGACACACATGTGCTTGATCCTCATACAGTGCATAAAGAAACAGTGACAAGTAAAACTTAAGGTTGGGATTTCCTTAGACATATAATATCATCCCAAAGGAGGATTATTACATCCCAAGTTCCAGGGACTCCACAGGATCAAAGTCTCCACCCTTTCGTTGGATTCCACATGATATTACATCAGGTTTACTTCTTCATTGGCATCCTTGTAAATGAAGAAGGGAATCATTTTCAAGGCAAATGAAGAAGTGGTTGTTTGGCTACTGGGGTGAAGTTTCCCAACGCTTGTTTGAGGAATATAACATGAACGTACACATCCTCATAGATCCACCAAGACACTCGATGATGCCCACCTTAATATCGGGCACGACATGTGACATTTGGGAACAGTCAATGTGGTGCCAACCATCTGTTCAACAATCAAACGTGAATACGACTTTGACTGAATTGTCTACGCACTTTTGCACTTACGTGCCTTCTTATCTACTTTCTTACTTACTTTCTTACTCACTAGCTTAACTACTACAACTACTATCCAACGGTAACCCAGCAGCGAACAACAACAACAACAACAACAACAACAACAACAACAACTACTACTACTACTACTACTACTACTACTACTACTACTACTACTACTACTACTTGTGGCTTCATTTCACCACACCAAATCCATTTTCAGTACATCATATATTATACTTCGAAACATCACCTTTATAGACAGACGATCTGATTTCACCATTGCAAACATAAAGACGGCCACCTCATCTGCCCATCTGCACCCATGCCCAACCCCAATTCGATGCAAGTGACGAAGGTAATGATTTGCAACCATCCTGCACGTGCTTTTAAAACGACATCGCCACACCACTAGGTGGTTTCAGTGATCCCAAGTCGCAATGATCTTAAACATTGGGTTTTATCCACCAGAGCATTGACAGGTTGATGAGCAAGAAACGACAAACAAAAAATGCCGTGGTTGCTCCAATTTGTTCAAATCCAAAAATCCAGGAAGTGCTGAGGAAGCAGAATGTGGCACCATTCAAACGACTGTTGCGTGCAGAAACGTAGAGACATTGAAGCCATACAGAAAAAAAAGGTTCCCCTGAATGGTCCACACTGTTTTATCAAACAAGTTCCATAAAGTTTGATTCGTAGCAGGCAGATCAATTAACCATCCCTGCCATCTTCACAGCGTGTAAATGTTAGGAACTTCCGATGTCAAATTGCTATCTTCAAGATCTGTTAAGATTGTTAAGTAAGTAATCAAACAGAGGCTACTCCCTCTTGTCACTGGTGGAATGCCAACAAGGTGTTGGGAGTCAGAGTAGTAAAACAAGGAATATACATGATCAAAACTGGAGTGAAAGGAGCAACCAAATAAGAAAAGAGAAGAACAAATAAAGAAAATAATTACTATACTACGCTGGTATGAACATACTTTCCGTCCAAATAACATGCTTTGTCCCTCACCAATGTTTCTTAACCTCAGCCCTACGGCGCCTGCCAATGGCACCATGGCAGCACCCTTCAAGCCATTTGGGATGTCGGTGAAGGCCAGGTTCATGGAAGGAGAGCAATAACCTGGCGAAAATGTGAGGATGACCCACTCAGATCCCCAGGGATAGTAACTTACCAGGGAAAAGAGCCAGGACCCAACATATCTTGTAGTCCTAAAAGATGCTGTTGTTGGTGATGGAGCCACAGTTCAGCCAAAAGATATAGGGGAATCGAAATTATTGAAAACTACAAATTGTAGTTCAGCACCCATATCAAAATATTTTGGGGGATGGATTGACATGGATTTACGTCATATCAAAGACACCACTCCTGCAAAAATGTTTCCAAGGCTCCAAACAACATGTGATTGCATGCAACATCTAGCACCATCAGACTTCATAATCTTTCCTTGCTGTCTTACCATGATTATTTTTTGTTAAAGGCACATGTACTTCGGATGATCGTCAGGAACGATGGTTGACTCAAAGTCCAATCTTCGATATGAAAGCGCCTGGAAAGCGTACGTACTCAGGCACAATGTAGCCAATGCATGCCAACATGGCAACCTCGAAGTCGTATGAGTCGATGGATGAGTATGAGTGACGGGTGGTAGTAAAAAGGAAAGTGAAAAATATACATGGATATATATATATATAATATACACACATATAAATAGGAATGTAAATGCTACAAATCTGAACATCTAAGAAACAGATTGAACAAAATGCTGAAATCATTGCATTTAAAAGTAAGGGTCAGGCATCTACCATATTCGACAATCTATATTCATTCAGAATAATTTGGTCCCCGTCATAACGAGAACCATAAAGGCGCAGAGCTTTTGGGAATGACTCTGCATGATCAAGGTTTTTGAGCTATCAATGCAGGGCATTGAAGGAGGTTTGGAAGGGATGGTTTTCAAGTTACGGATTTGTCGATTGGGGGAATATATCAACCCTTCCAAAGGTTCCCAGTGTTCTTCCCTGGTTCAAAGGTTCCAACAGTAACAGTTTTAGTTCACTTCGTTTCATGTTGAGTGACATATTCCATCCAGATTTTGAGTGGGTGTTTAAGCAACACCGGGCCAAGATCTATTGACATAGGCCTTCCCTGCATCCGGCATCACACCTGTACATGTCACTCTTTACATTCATCTATTCTTTCTATTGAGATTCTTTGGGAGAGTACAGTAAGCTACTTGGATTCCACTCCGATTGCACGCTTTCAAGCAGCTCTTCATAGATCTGATATAAGACAAGTTAAGTTCTGCGGTTTAACAAATTCATGGTTAGATCATCCAACACAACACATGTTCCTTGGCCACCGCACACGGCCATGTTGAATCTCAACAGTGCGGCGGCGGCGGAACTGCAACTTCGCCAACTGCCACCAGAAAAAACGCAATGTTCAGAAAACCCAACTGATTTTTTGGGAAAATCTTCCAATTTGGGATGTTGAATCCTCCAAAACAAGGGTCATGTTTTTTTTGAACGTTACCTGCTTCAAACAAAAAAATCAACCATTTCAACACATCCCAATGGGATGCAATGGGACTTGGCGCTTCTGGGACTTCGAGAGTCGATGGCTGAAACTTTGCAGACTTCACGCCATGCAATGTAAATGTACTTGAATCTGTAAATGTACATTTGTGTGACTTTATTTGTTATATATGTGTATTCAACTAAGTAAGGTATACTGTACATAGTCATACATGTGAATATATATATATATATGATATATATATATATATGATATATATATATATGATATATATATATGTCATACAATGTACCTACAAGTAAAACGCAAATGACCCGTTTTGAAGGGAAGACGATGGAACTCGATGCTGCAGATGAATGGCGCAGAAGGAATACATTTAGTCCTCTTCAAATTGTTGCATCTATCCTTCCATTTCCACTCTCTGCCACATTGAGAACACTTGATGATTCCCAAATTGGGACCATCCTGCTTCCCTAGTTTTCGGTTCCAACTTAATACATGTCCTCCAGCATTAAATTTAGTTACCAACTCTTCGAAGGCTAGGTCTAGCCTATGTTCACTGGTTATAAGTCCTGGCTGTGACAAATATTCGGCAGGAGTCTTATGTTCGAAGAGGCACTTAGATTTAGTGATTTTGAGGCGAATATGTTTTAAGTTGGAAACATGTTTACCGCATTTGCGGCACCACATTCCTCCATTGTCTTTCAGAGCGAGTGCATGACCATTAGAATTACGAAGGATATTGTCATCAGGTGCTGCCTCAGGTGGTTTACTTGGAGGATCCTCGTTTAAGTCTTCTGAGTAGAAACGTCGAATATGTTGTTGCCAGATTTGTATAAGCACTTGATGCAATAGAAGAACTTCATCATCTGTCAGTGGGCTATTCTGTAAAACGATCGCAGCATACCGCGTAATAGCTGGGAGTTGATGCTTACGCTTTTTGAGCATTTTGAGGAGGGGATCACGAATATGCTTATAGTAGAGACAAGACCATGAAACATGTTCGACGGTCTCAGCTTCTTCGAGGCCACATTGACAGTTTTCGATGTTATGTTGTCTGCGATGCCTTTTATCTCGTTCTTGGGTCATCACGCCTCCAGCAATGAGACGACGCAACAAAGCGAGCTGCATATAAGAGTCTTCTGTATCGATGATGGCATCGACAGATCCATTTGCAATGGATTCAAGTTTTGTATGATAGAGGAGAGTACGTCGTCGATCAATTTGAGTGATATTGGAATAATGTTGTGGCCGATCATGCTCGAGTTGTGAAAACATATGCTGTCGCCATGCTTCACGCATATCATGCTTCCATTTATCTACGTTAGTGATATTGTTGTCCAAAAGTTGTTGTTCTTGAGACTTGACCGGAGAGTGCAGTAGATCAGCAAGTCTCGCAGCAGGTCCTATGGTACTTGATCGTGGTCGTGTCAAAATTTGCTTTACTTTGACCAAAACTGAAGGATCGGATTTGAAGAACCGTTGCAAAGATTGAAGGCCATAGTAAATCAAAGCGAAATGTGGGTCGAGATGTACAGGCGCAAGCACTGTGAGTGTCACCAAGGGTGACATAGAGTAAAAATCTGCTTGCCAAAGACAACACATGATGCTAGTACGCAACTTCTTGCGGAGACTGAGGTCTTTGCGCATTTGATGGGCTCCTTGCCCAAAAGTGGCCTGACTTTGAGTACTCAATAGGGTTGGAGTCTTGTCCTTCCAACTGATAGGAAGTCTGCGAATCTTAATGATAGTATCATGAAACGACTTTGCTCGAGCTCGGTAAAGGAATCACACGGATGATCCGTCACTATAGATACCCCAACCATGCGAATATCATTTTGATGCTCGAAAGAAGGCTCAATTGCACCTTGCAAAGAATAATGCCCAAAAGTAAAGGTCTTCTTTTTATTGATTTCACCAATGCCACACGTTTCATACTTTTGGACGATAGCATGAAAATCCTGAAGTTTATTCACAAGTCGAGAAGGTGTCTTGGCGGCACAATCCGCACTAACATCATCAGCATAGGCACGGCTGATTGGAGAATCATTCAATTGGGGTGTGGGGAGATTATAAGCTTTTTCCAGGATACAACATATTAAGCTGTTGAGCCCGATTAAACTTAAAGAACATCCTTGGATTATGCCATTAGAAGCTTTCCACCATTGCGAAAAGGATCCGTGGAGACGATAGGTACGAGTTAGCTGCTGATAAACGCCTGTGAGTGATTGGAGGAGTTGAGGAGGGGCACCTCTCTTTTGCAAGCTAGTTATCATGATTCTATAGGGAATAAGGTCAAAGGCCTTCTTAAAATCATACGATAAACCGCCGCATATCATGTCAAGCGCTGAGTGCTCTTCCATTGAAAGTGCAAGTTCCAGTCCAAGCTGTTCGGCATTACGACCTGGGACGCCTCCAAAAGCTTTGTTGTGAATCCAAGACAAATGCCACGGTGTGCAATCTTGGAACCTTGTTCGACTCCAGAGCCTATAAACATGCGACAAGACACTAATGGGACGCATGTCGGTTGGCGACGGTGCACTGGGTGCACCAGGTTTTGGCAACATGGAGGTGAATCCGGCAACCAGAGACTGAGGCCAACAGCCCGTAGCCTCTATGTGATTTAAAATTTTTGCCAGAAAGCGAAAAACATCAGGGAACCACTTGTCCAAACTAGACAATTGTTCATATGTCCAACCATCTAGTCCTGATGATGAGGGCTTATAACTTCATGTAGAGTCGTTCTCAATCGTTCACCAGTGAGTGGTGTGAGGTGGCAAGGCGAAGATTTCATAGAAGGTTCGAAAAAATCAAAGAACTGTCTTGGGTCTGGTTCGCCTTGAGCATGCTTATTGAAAATGGGAGACCACGCTTCATGGATGAGATCGAACATGTCATCTTTGTTAGCTGTATATGACCCATCACGTTGTTGCATGACGCCACTATTGCAAGTTTCGTTCCTCTTAAGCCACTTATGAGCTTCTTTCTTGGAACTTTGCATGCGCGACTTCCAAGCATTGATTCGTGCATAAGTGCTATCTTGTTGAATAGAAATAATAATGCGAGCTACAACAGGTTGTAGTTGTTCTAAAACATCATGGGTCAGAGTGCTATGTACAGTTGTGCGAACGTGTTGCGCATCCGAAGAATTATGCTTGGTGAGGAAAACTTGCTTGAATACATTAGACCAAGTCTGTTGGGCGAGCGGACCAAAAGTGTGAAATTTTTGCAGTTGTTGTATTTGTCTCAAAATTTTTGACCAACGCGCCATTTCTAAAGTAGCTGCCGACTCATTTACCATTTTGGGAAAAGTGCGCTGTCTTTGGAAAGGAATGGCCCCGAGATTTCGAAAATCGGATTTGGTTGGTCTTTTACCTTGTACTGGTATAACCCTGAGGAGTCTTGCACATGATTGGCACCAATATGTCCAAGCAGTATCAATTTGATTAGACGCAAGAGCTGCTTCAACTTCTGGCATGTCACATGTAGGTTGATAATGCGAAGGGGGAGGCAAATCGAAACCTTTCTTAGGTCCATTATGAAGTAAAATTCGTGGTGTCTAGCTGTCAATTCAAGAAGACTAGCTGCCACTGTCTTGATACCATGGGACTGAAAAGACAGCACTGCAGTTCTTCATGCTATGATGCTATGATGGTCAAAAACATCATAGCAGGTTGGGAAGCAAAAAGTGGAGTTCCATGCCCCTAATGTTTCATCAAATTCTTATGTAGTGAAACACCAAGTTTTTTTGCTTCCATAAAAATCACAAGTTGAAAGGGTCTTGTGGGAGCCATGTCCACAAACATTAGAACGAATTCCATACACCAACTCCTACCATTGAACTACAAAGCCAACCAAAAAGCCCCAAGCCATCAAGCCAAACATCAAATACACCACCCATCACATCAAAAAAGATAAGGAAAAAAGATTGGTCCAACAATTTTAGGGTTCATACTGAAAAAGCAATGACATCAAATGGACAAGCACTTGGTGTGAAGAGTGTTTCTCCCTGGAATAGCCTGTGACACATACAGCTGTTTGTTGTTAATACCGGTCATGGAATCATGAAACATTTGGACCAGATGTATCACCAAAGCTTGCGTTCTCAAAGCTGCTACTTACTCCAGGTTATCAGCAGTACTGATTGTGATTGGACCATAAGATATGTCACCAAAGCTTCTGCTTTGACTTGTAAACGTTTATATTCTCAAAGCTGCTGCTTTCTCAAAGTTATCAGCCATACTTTTGCTTCCCAACCTGTTATGATGTGACCATCATAGCATCATAGCATGGAGAGCTTCAGTGCTGTCTTTTCATTTTAGGATTGGCTAGATTATCAGCCATGCTTTTTGCGCTGGACCACGTGATGCTGGGGTGGGGGTGTGCCAGCCCCCACCCCCACATGCAGTTCAATGAATTGAGCCGCCTCAAGAAGCTTCTTGACCGCGGCATGTGAGGGGTGGGAAAGGGAGGGTAGGAAAGGGCAGGGACAGGGTGGGAAGTGAAATAAAAATGGCCAATGTCATCAGCCGTACTTTTTGCTTCCCAACCTGCTATGATGTTTTTGACCATCATAGCATCATAGCATGGAGAGCTGCAGTGCTGTCTTTTCAGTCCCATGATATCAAGACAGTGACAGCTAGTCTTCTTGAATTGACAGCTAGATACCATGAAATCAACTTTATGTTTGATTCTATATTCATGCTGACAGGGGATAGGGACATCCATGCTGATAGAAACGTAATTGTGATCTTTGGCAGATACTCCTGGTAAAACTGCATAAGAAAGTGGCCGAACAAGTGCATGTGCCTGAGCATTGGCTAGAAAGAGATCAATGCATGACCCTTTTTTTACCTTTCAAACATGTTGGTGTCTTATTATCACGTGCGAGATTGTGCCAATCACTGAAATGAACGAGTTCCTGCAAAAAGTTTTCCGCAAATTTCTTGGTTGAAATTGCCTCCAAATACAACTGGCACAGCACCAAGTCCAACGGCAAACTCGACAATAGCTCTGATGGCATCGAGGTTCTCTTTGGCTTTGGATGATTCCCATCTTGCACCTGCATATCCATAGAAAGCAAGAAAAACAATGCTCGTCTTGCCTTTTGCGTAAAAAGACTGCAAACCAACTAAACGACCATCATGCTGGAGTTGCTGCAAAAGGGAGTCGGAAAAACTATTTCACGAAAATGCCACCATGACTTTTTACGTGCAATAATAGCAGTGCCAGCTCGTGTCGTATGTCCAGACCATGAGAAATGCAAATGCAGGTTAGCATGTTCGAAAACTTTTTGCACTTCTGATGTGGCGTGCGTTTCTGTCAGGATGAGAATGTCGAATTCTTGACTGAGCACCAAAGGTACACGACCAGTGGCTTGCAAACCATTGATATTGAGCTGCTTGATAATGAGGGTATTACCATGTGCTGAATGCATCATCTTATTGAAAACCTTGTTTGACATGAACCATTGATTAACGTAAGGATGGCCAATAGGTGTCGAGTCAAAGTAAGGCTTCTTGCTCTGCACAGAAAAGCAAAATGTACAGTTGTGACACATGCGAGAATCAGGTGTTAGAGCTGTTCATCATTAAGATCAGGCTTGCCATCAGGTCGAACTTTCTTCTTATCAGGCGTAAATCCGGTCTGAGGCTGGGAAGTTCTCTTGTCTTTGGCATCAGGAGCCATGCTCGGCTGAGACGGAGAGGCTGCCTTGGCTCTAGCCTCAGCAGGAAAAACTTGGTCAAGGAATGTCTTCTTGCGCTCTTTCTGAGATTGGAGTACCGGAGCAACTTGAACTCGAGAGGACATGCTGTTGGACTTCGCAAGATTTTTGGCTGCCGTGTTGGTAGCCTTGAATTTGATTTGCCGCTTGGTGCCCTCATGGACGTACCACATGGGGGGACAGTTGCCACAATTTGCCGAAAGAAAGACCTTCTGATCTTCTTTGAGGTATAATACCTCCACGTCCTGCCACTGTTGAGCGACGAGGAAAGCTAGGGCCCCATGTTGGCCTATGGAAGCATGAACTCCTGTGACTTTCCAACTGCCCGGGCCCAACCGTGCATTGTTGTCAAGCTTCTTCTCTTTGCAAAACTTGTCGATGTGATCCAAGCTGGTAAAGCGGAGAGCAAATCTGGGAAACAAAGAACTTCCTTTTTCCACCATGCCAAGGACTAGTTGGTGTTTGCTGAGTTCCACTGCAGTGTCAAAGTCGACATTTTCATCAAGCCACAACAGTTCAAGTTCAGCAAGGGGATGTTTGGTGTCTTTTCTAATCTTGTAGAATACTCCTTTAGGCCCTGAGGCCCGAAGTAACTGTTCGACAAAGTCTCCATGATTGGTCTTGCCTGCTCAAAATATCATCCACTGCGCTGGACGACACATGCGATGAAATTTCGTCAATGACGACTGATGCAGGTATGGGCCCCGGGGGCCAATGGTGACGTAACGAAAACTTGGCCACCATGGAGACCATAGTAGTATACATGGTGACAAGAGCGCCTTGCATCAGCATTTGAACTGGATCTCCACTTCCTAGTTGCACCAGAAAACGCTGCACCCTAGCTTCAGTGCGAATACCTCCATCGCCCATCACTGAAATCTGGCAGTACACCCGCGTCCGCGGATATCCGCGCATGCTCAGACTATCTGGGTCTTGAGAAATTACCATAGCTGTGGAATTTCCAGTCCATCCTACACGTCTTAAGACCGCAGGTATTTCACCACGAGGCACTAGAGAGACTCCACCTGATGAATCAAGCTCTTGATGTGTTCGACAAGGAACACTCCATTCACTTTGCACAAGCTCGCTTTGAGAGCGTAACAGTGCTGCTGGGGGCTGAGCCTGGCGAATCTGAGTGACGATATCATCTTCAGTCAAATCCTGAATTGGAGCTGCAACAACAACAGGTTTNAATGACCCGTTTTGAAGGGAAGACAATGACTTATATGATGGTGCCGCTCAACCCTTCTACCTCGCGCTCAACGTACCTCGACGTTCTCGAACTTGCTGAAGCCCAATGGGTCCCAGAAACCCAAGGGAGGAGTCACACCAAGCTCCTGAAAAACATAGCCAATTGAAGTTGATTTATGGCCAACATGGAAATTGAAAAAACGACACACAATGCAACAAAATCGAACCGAATATGTACAGCAAATGATCAAGCAATTTTCCCTTACATTAGACAGCAGTGCATTCTCCAACTTTGCCACGTTCTTGGTGTTGATGATTCATGTTGTAGGGGCAATGGTCCCGAGCAGTTTTTATCATGATTCCTGATCGGTCAAGATTGCAAAAAATATCGGAAATATCTCCATTCACGAGACAAAGCAGTATTAGCTAAGCCAAACGTCCCTAAAGTAGGTGATACTTTCTTTATGATTCCTACTGAATTTAAAACATTAAAGTTTAGCCATTAGCTCAGTGAGATTGCTTGAGAACAGAATGGGTGTCTCACTTGGAGCATCTGCCGGTGGAGGTTGTTTACATCGCACTGGCAAAACGGTCTTTGAGGATGTCCTGAGGTATCAGAGGTAAGACGTACTGTAGAAAAAATGGTAGCCACAATCTAGATGTGGTATAGCTGCATAAATACAGCGCTATTCGATGATTTCTGCACTTCTACTTGTCTATGTTGATTTATAGCTACAAGCATCCACTGGATTCCACTGGCAGTATTCAAGCCCTCCAAATAATGCTATACCTGTCTGGGGATGCAAAAGTGATGATGGTTCTACGCAACGAACATCAGCTCACACAGAAGGACAGAATGATGAAATATGAAGCATGAATATGGCTATGTGTGCACGGCAGGCTCTTCATCAAATGGGGGTCATGATCATGATCATCACCATCATAGAATCATGGTTAAATCAACATTGGCATCGGCATCATGATCATCATGACCATCATGACCATCATCATCATCATCATCATCAGCAG
>DF239303.1:0-11876 GCA_000507305.1 Breviolum minutum Mf 1.05b.01
CCTGACAGGTGGGGAAAAAAAAATAATTTCCATAAATCCAACCCTTGAAAATTAACACAAAAAACCTAAAAGTCACCAAATTGAAACGGAACATCATCTTCCGTCCAAACCTCCATTTTTGTGTGTTTCAGCCGTTCAGGGATTCCAGGGCGAATCCACCACGTTTGTTTTGGATTTTGTGGAAGTCAACTCAGGAGATGGTGGTTTTGCCTGACTCTCCAGGTGGTAAAACGACAGAAGGCGGGAAAAATGCCATGGGTGATGGAATCATAATATAGCTTACTGCTACATGGAATAAGCATGAAAGCACACATGTATCAGCAAGTAAAAGGATTGGTACAGAAGATGTTTTTTTCATTTCCACAAAAATTACCTTCCAATAGGATCCAATTCTCATGTTGCTTTTGAAGGGAGTAGTTGCTCATGTTTGGTTCGGTCAGTGTTTTGTGTGTGATTTCTGTAGGTAGCCTGTTGAAGTGAATAAGTGTTTTTTTACGCCTGAAATACTTGGCTTTATATATGAATATGATATAGTGTTTCCCTTCCCAAGTAATCGCTTAGGTTGTCTTTGTAGATATAAACTGTGATTTGAATATTATTCCTTGAGAATAACAGGCAAATGCATACAAACTTTCATGTACAAATTCGGTAGCAAACATCCTCAAGATATCAGTGAGTCCGTGCAGTAACATCGAAAAAAGAATCCCCCAAGATTATCATAAAATTCGGTTTTCAGTTTCATAAACTGATCACATTTTCTCACTTATATACCTGGACCCAGGGATTTTGATCACATATCCCACCGTTTTCGGGAAAAATCATGCGCCTCAAAAGTACCACCTCTCAGCGAAAAACCCTTTCCGCTTCCAAAAATTCGCCCAGGGAAATTGGATCGACCTGAGGTGGCATTTCCGGGAAATGGGTTGGGAAGCAATGTATTTTCATACCTTTTCTTCACTTATGGAATGTTCGGAATGTTGCACATAATTATTTTTTCTTATGACCAACCCAGGCAAAGGGGGAGATGTTAGTTTTAAAAAGGGGCTGAAGTGTTGTAGATGACATACAAGATTTGATAACGCCTTACATACTTAAACCCCTTAGTGCATCACTACTATCTATATGTTTATGTCTGTGTGATATGTACTGGGATGCGCCCATGACGCTACCTTATTTGCAATACGGTGACTGCCAGGAAGCTTTGATTCTGAGTGGGTGGATTCTGGGAGTTCCTATGAACCTTTTCTTAGGTGGCCCCACGAACAGTTGAATAATCTGATAGTCATTTGTTCACGTCTTGTAAGTGTCTATTGCCCACGACTTTTTTTTTCACCACGGGCATCCCAAGGATTGATGGAGTGTATACATATATTAAACTCAAGTCCTAAGTCAGCAAAAAACTCAGGTCTTTGTTTCTAATAGATCATGTGAATCATATCATGAGTTGAAATATAAGACATGTTGGTTTTGCGACAGTGAATCCCTCCCAAGTCAGTCTTACTTCAATGAATCGCAGGGTTTGTAGGTTGGTGAAATATGATAAGCCACCCAGATGCATGCCATGATACGATCAGCTGATCCTGCCATGTCGGATTCCTGGCTCACAAATGCCTGCGCCTCCAAAAACAGGCAACGCCACGCCCACTGGAAACCAGTACGGGCACGGCTGGCGCCCAAGGCCCCAACTTCTCTTGGTTGCTCTCCCTGCAACAGCCTTAAGTGCCATTTGACAATTGATTACTCTACCTGAAACTAACATTTTCGCACCTGAACATGGATGGGTGGAAGACGAGTTATCGTTTCCTCTTGGGATGGCGGAAGCATTTTCAGGTGCTTTTGCTGTTAGTTTCAGGGAGGGTAAAGACAAGCCTTTTCTTTCGGGGATGGCATCCTTTTCATGTTAGTTTCAGGAAGATACTAGTTACCAGCAGAGCTTACCACCGTTTGGTGGTTGTGTTGAATCCTGGCTTCAACACTCAACTTGACCTCCAAGTTTCAGAATCCCTTTCATTATGGAAATCCCAGAAATCCCAATAGAATTTCCAAAGCACTCACAGCATAGACCCTGGAGCAACTAACATAGCTGGCTGAAAAAATGGGCAATCGTTGCTTTTGAAGATTCGGTTTTTCCTTGTTGGTTCCATGGCGATATTGCAGCCAGCTATTTCCCATAGGATCCATGTATGGTATATTTACCTACATTTGCCATAAAAATCAACCAAATGTAATTATATAAATACGCCATACACGGATGGTAAGGGTTTTAGCTTGCCACAGCATATATGAATCAACACATCAGTATAAGGAGTAAACTCTGCCAGGAGTTTCCGTGGCAATTTTCACTTCTTGGAGTTTCCGGCCATTGCCACTCCTTAGGGTTGATGGTAGAAATCCGACGATCACCATCCGGGATGTATATATATATATATAATTTATATATATATATAGAACCCCGTAAATCATGGGATATTTATCATATGAACCGGTCCAGGATTTCTTCCATCAACAGTAGTTCTATTGCATTCTATTTTCATCAGGGGAGATGGGTCAATTGGTGATTACATGCGCTTAAGGCAGGTTGCTGGATCTCAAGATTATTCTCGACATATTATGCTTGGAGTTCGTAGGATAATAAACAGCCAATCTCAATCACTAAGTAACCATTGCCTGAATGTTATCAACCTTGAATACTTGCTTCCAGGATCTTCCAGGCCTGTTTGTTTGGGAATTTGATCATCATCCAGCTCTAAGAGTCCAAAAAGAGATGAACATAGGGGGCAGAGGGGCAGAGGGGGGAATGGGTTGGTGTTGCCAAAATTTTCATCTAACGATCCTGCCAAAGCAACAGATATATCTCCGAGCCATTGTTTGCGTTGTTGTTGTTGTTGTTGTTGTTGTTGTTGTTGTTGTTGTTGTTGTTGTTGTTGTTGTTGTTGTTGTTGTTGTTGTCTGCTTGTTTCTATGTGGTTTCAGCCGTGGTTTCGGCCATCCTCAAATATGCTGTTGTTTTTTTTTCGAGTTGCAGGCGCGAATCCTGATCCTGCTGAAGAACAGCAAGCTCAGAGTGAAAGCCATGGCACGCAAGATGCTTTGCCAAGATGATCGACATGTTTGTTGACATTGGTGAAAGTCAGAAAAAATGAATGTTAAACATGCACGGATTCTGCTTTAAGATTTATATAAAGATGTCCATTCAATAGGTTGTATGTTTTTGTTGGGGATTTGTTTTGAGGATTGTTCACGTTCCAAAGGGATGTCATGTGACCTCCGCTTTTATAAGGCATTTGGAGGATACTTACGTTGGAATTGCCTCGTTTCAAGTCAATATGGTAATATGGTACCATTGTTCCCCCGTGACTAGTGTGCGATGGCGATAGCCTATTAGATTATATAAGACTTCGGACATGCAAATTTAGATGTTTTTTTCAAATGCAATTGGTTTTGAACGGATTCAGGGGTTGTGAGTTGTTGTATCATGTACTTTCTTTGGCCAGAACGTGTAGTTAATGATGCATCATTTGTAGAATGTAATGTGACATTCATCAGACTTTAAAACAAAAACGCTCCCCTTACAACCCTGACCATCCATGTATTACTTACATATTTACCTACTAATTTACGGCATATCTACCTATTGATTTACCATAACAAAAATCAACCATCCCATGGATCGGTAAATATACCGTACCATTCTCATGGATGCTATGGTCATGCAGGGAACTCCCGACGTTGATAAAAACGGCCGTCCCCTTGGAATTGAGGAGAATTCAGCTCCCACGGCTGGTAGTTCGGAGGTGGGGCTATTTCGGTGTTGGTGGAGGTGGAGTTGTGAAGTGTTTATTTGGTACCTTTTTTGGGGAAGCATCTATACCCAGAGGATCCATGTATGGTATACTTACCTACATTTACCGTAAAAATCAACCATTAAATGTAGGTAAATAAACCATACACGGATGGTGTTGGATATGGAATACAATTACGTTGATGGTTCAGAAATCCGGCTAACCAGTTGAGGGAAAGGTACTTTATTCCATGTTTTACAGGGGTTTTGTGTAGCATCCCAGGTGGTGATCGCCGGAAGTATAGTAGATTTGGTTTAAAGTATTTTTGCATATCAACACGCATGAACTTTTTGCTTCAAAAATGCAAAAAAATGATACTACACCCCAGATTGTTTTCACATACTAAAAATGGCCATATTTGGAAAGGAGTCACCACTTCCAAAGCATCATTTTTGGGCTATAGACATATTTACAGTAAGTGAAAAGTAGAGACGCTAACCGTCCCTACATATTGGTTTAGACCCTTTACTAAACCTACCTTTTGGTGTGCCATCTATGTTGACCTTAACGTAGATTTAGCATGCTTTGTCACTTGGAAGGGCGTTTCAAAACTTAGATTTTCACAATGACCAGGCGGCTTACCCCGGTGTTGCCGGGGTCGAGTCCCCGCCGCGGTCAAAGAAGGTTAAACCCGGCACCAAGGTTGGGAGTTTCTGGGATGGATTTTGGCTGCCAGGGATGGGGTTGTTGGAAGGAAAATCTCCAAGAGACTCAAAAAATATCCTGAGTTCTGCAGAAATACTGAGCAGATTTTGATTTCAATATATGATGTGCATATAAGTTATGCATTAGCAGTAGCACTGCACTTCTTTGTTGGTATATCATCAAGACATTGCAGATGGAGATGTATGTGGGCATGGGTTTGTTTGTTCAAGCGTTTGTTCATGCTGTTACTTTATAATACAGCTTAGAGATTTGTGTCAAAAATACCTTTTGATCGCTCCATTGACTTGCGACTTCAAGGTGAAGTAAGGATTCCTCAGCATCAATTTTTGCCAAAGATAGGATCTCCAAAAAAAACATCGGAAAAAAAATCATGAAATGCATGAATATCCCTTAGATAAGTCCTTTCTTTGCGCTGTTACATGTTCCATTTTTTGCTCCTTTGAACACCACGTTTTGAAGGCCAGTCCCCGAAAGGGGAAGGACGAGGTGAAGGAGGTGAAGGAGGTGAAAGAGCGGCCTGGCAGGCCCGGAAAGAGCGGCCGAAAAAGGGTGGATGGATAGGATGTTGGAAGAGGTTCTCTTCAGAACAACAACAACAACAACAACAACAACAACAACAACAACAAACGACGCTGCAGATTGAAATAATCCTTTACGGTCCTGTACAAGGGATGAAAGGAAGTTGGAAAACATATTCTTCAGCTTCCATGGTAAGTTTACCAATGATTCATAAATATTCATAAATAATTACCCTGAAACTAACATTGCCCCTGAAAATGATTGGTTGGAACACTAGTTTTCTATTGGGGCCCTGCCTATTCTCAGGGGCAAACTCGCTGTTAGTTTCAGGGAGTGTTTCATCATGACATTTCCACAAGTTGGATGCCCTATGACCTTAGTTCACTCATGGGATGGGGGGGGGGGCGACTGTCTGGGGAGGAAGGTTAGAATTCCATTGGTGATGCACAGGGGCTTGTTGATGTGATTCGTATGAATCACTGTTTCAGCCCTTCTAGGTCCCAAATGGATCCTCGTAGAAATTTCCTCTACAGAATGGTCATCTACAAGGCACTCCAATTTTGTAGAGAAAACGCGCTTTGTAGGTACGTATAAATAGGGTGGCACAGCCCCTCAAATGAAATTTGCACGGGGATCAAAAATGGGCCTTTTCTCCTCTAAATGATCTTAAACGCATCTTTTTGTTGAGTGGATCTTTCAGAAGGGTCCTTTCTACTTATGAGACATCTTAGGTTCATGTAGAGTTAATGTAATGTGTGAGGTAAGGAAAGGATTGATTTGCAGAAGGTTGGTTGCAACATCAATGTTGTGTGCCAAAAATTATCAATCAAGTGAGCCATATCAATTGGTCATCAAATTCGTCAAAGACCTAACTTCATTGAAGGGAGTCTAGGTCGTTCATCAATTTTGTTGAATTCATCACCTTGGCCTCCCTATAAGCTGTAGCATAACAAGCCCGCAAATTCTGCGGGTCTTCAAAAGATATCAGACCAAAACGTTATAAGGTATAAAACGGTATAAAAGGTGTATTTTTTATGAATTTTTCCCTCGAGTACTTCACATAGCAATGGGCCCCCCCTTTTTGAAATATGTTTTTTTGTCTCCTCAGGCCGCTATCTTCAAATACCAAAGTGTAAACAGAAGGGAAAGGTTTTTCTGACGTAAGATTCTAAACATAAAGGTGCCCCCTCCTAACAGCCCCAAATCCTATAAGGTCTACATATGTCTACATTATACTCCACCGAAAACTAACATATATCCCCTGCAAAAATGATGGTTGGAAGATATATTTCCTGTTGAAATAGTCCCTTTTTAGGGGACATATTAGTTTTCGGGGGTGTAAGCTCTTCACATCGCCTGCCGCATCCCCCTTCCACCGAAACGTCTGCCCAGGGCACCGCACAGCTCGCGGCCGCCGCACCGGCGCCGCTCCGCGCCGGGCCCGAACCGCACGCCACGGGCCACCTCCGAACCGCCGCAGACGGCGCAGACGGCCTTGAGCGACGGGGCGCAACGGACACCACGCGCCTTGGGTGGTGAAGATGGGAACCGAGGTGAACGTTGAGATTGTGGAGTTTTTTTCCGGAAAAAATGGGATGATACTGTAGTTGGTATGTTTAAGATATTATCATGAAAGCCAGTTTGATGGGAGTTTGTGCCATCTATTATGTATTGGTTTGCCAAAACTACAGTAGATGGTTCGTTTGTATAGGGGAAGAATGCAACCCCCAGATTCTCTCCAATGTAAGTGAGTGATTGCAACCTTTCCCAGTATAGTACTTAATGTGTCCAGTATTTGCATAGATGGATTAGATGAATTGCAAGCAGTATACTAATGCATACGGTACATAGGGGTATATACATTGATTTGTGATTATTGATATTTGGTGATCGCAATGATGGATTACGCTGCACTTACAACTTGACAGCTTCAAGTTGTTTCCTGTTGCAACTATAACTTCAGAACTTCAATAATTTGTTTGCTGTAACTTATTATATGGTAGAAACGCATCTACAGTATGCACAGCACAGTGTGCAACTGCTTTTGTTTACATTCAAGGTAATTGTGTACTGTAGATGTATTTGCGAGAGTAATTCTTAAAGCAGCTTCATCAATTTCGCATAAGTTCATTGATGGTTGCGTGTCGGCGGCTTAGACTTCCAACAGGAATCAAAACAACCCCCCTTGTTCACCAAGTCACACAATATGTCGTGGAGACGCCACCCGTCAATGTCTCGCAACTAAAGAGATTTTCCAAGATCCACAAGGAAAGATGGATATTTGCCAAATTCCTACTATGATTGAAAAAGTGTACAGATTTTAGTTGATCATGTTTTTTTTTCATTCTCATAGGAATGCAAAAACTCCATAAGAGTCCACAGAGCCAGTTGTTCATGTTTGTTTCTGTTTGGAAGTCTGAAAACTGAGGCACTAATGATTATAATGGATCTTACTTCCCCGAAAACTAACATGTCTCCTGAAAAATAGGAAAGGTTGGAAGACCAACCTTTCCTTGTGTACACTCTGGAAACTTCAACATGGAATCCAAAAATGGAGGTTTGGAAGATGACTTTCAGTTTCATTTGGGTGATTTGTAGGTTCCAGTCGTGGAAAATTCCAGGGTGTAACGGCCCCTCCTTTAGGGGACCTTTGTTCGAACCTTCGGGAGTGTAGATTCTACTTCAGTGGATCACCGAGGATCTTTGGGAGATCCACGACTTCCAAAACTTCTCATGGACATCGAGTGTCTCGGTTTTTTATTTCAGAGACAGGGACAAGAGATAGGCAAACAAAACAAAGAAAGATGAGGAAAATCATGGACCTGGTTGAGATGGAAAAAGTAATGCAGCAGTATCATGATCATTCAGAACTATCCCATATCTACCTTTCAAATCTACACAGCTTAAATCAGTAAATCAACATCCCTTCGGTATGTCATGCCCTTTATCTTCAGGAACCAAATTGATCCAGCTGGTTGTGACCAACAAGGGTTTCGCACTTGCAATCAATATTGTTCATGTAAGAAACCCTGCAGTTGATAAGCAGTTTTTCCATGTTTATCCCTGTGCAACCTGTACTTCATATAAAATTCGGTGGATGACCGGATTTCTTCCATACGAGTTCATAGGAAATCATCACAGATGCATTCACCAGGCACCCTAGGCCGTTTCACCAAGATTAATGTCTTGCATGGGATAATTGCTACTCCCAAATTTGGCAGTTTAAGTGGCCATCAACTAGCATATTTGCCCGAAAATTTGGAGGCAGGCATCTATCAACTTTCATCTACCTTTTGTTGAACTAAGATGATAATATACTTCAATCATTTTGTTAAGCCTAGACCTTGAATATGTTTCACTGTTTGTTTAGCTTTATGTATTTCAATGTGTACTTGTATTGGCTATTATTACTCTTGAGCTTGCTATATCATGAGTCATGAAGAATATAGGAAACTCCTTTATAGCCAAAGCAACCATCAAGTGATTGCTTGAGGCTTCTTAATGTTTGAGCTGCAGGACATCTTACTTCGAATCGACCCCAGTCTCTGTTTGCCGCATGCGATATTGCGCTCACTGTGGCAAGGTTACATTCCATCGTTTCTTATGTGAGTGCAACCGCCTACATGGTACAAAAGGTCATTGGGTTTACGTTTGTGAAGGTGTAGAATGCCGTTGGTGCTTGGGTTGTACATGTGCTGCAAGTGACATTTGGACCACCTGTTCGTATACTTGCAGTGAATTTATCGACTCGCAGGTGGATTTAGAGAATGTCTCATGCCAAGCCTTTCGTGCCGGTGCTGCTGTTCCTAGTAGAACCTTGTCACTTGAGGACACTGCCGCAGATCGCTATTTGTTCTTGTTTGATCTGAAATATGTGTTTGCGAGCTATACTTGGCAAGAACCAGATGACGTGATCAATATTGAATTCAGGCCACATGCGTGCAAATTGATCAGCGTCCTTTTGGAGCAACCAACGGTACAACTGGGATTTTGCTCACCACTCACAGCTGAGAATGCCAGCATAGTCACTACAAAATTGTTGGAATCAACCACGAAGACCAGATGGAAATCTAAACTTCCAAATCTTCCAGAAGTGCAAGAGGAGAATGGCTTGACGGTTTGGCTTTTTGATGAAAGCCTTTGTGAGGCACATCCTGCTGATGTAGGAAGGTCAGGCACGCCACTTCATCTTCGAAACCTTGATCTTATTCTTTCTGCTGCAGAACCGGTTACCAAGTTTAAACCGAAACTGTCCAAGTCGTCCCTCGTCTATGTAACATGTGATACGGACAAATCCTGTATAGATGAGGCCAGTTGGAGGAATGTGCTTTGCATCAACGGCTGGTGGGAGGAAAATGATTATCATTTGCTACGCCTTCTAATATACCTTCGCGACTTTCTGTTTCAAAAACCTCTTGATGTAAGAGATTACTTGGAGGCAAATTTGTTCAAGTTCAATGATGAGCTGGACATTTGTATAGCGGAATATGTCCAAAGGATTCAAAGCTACCATTCCAGATGGATTTGCTTTTGAAGTTGTTTTTGCATTGGTCCATCGATGGTAAACTTCATTTAGTATTGTTTTTTGTTATAGTTGCGTTGCTGACTGACTGGTGTGGTGTGCTTCAAAGTACACGCAGACGCCGTCTCGCGAAAAAACAAGATGCATTTCGGAAAGTTTCGTTCCCGCCACCGTGCTTTTGTCCCAGTTGATGGCCTTTCGAACGCCCACAATTTCGGTGAATTCCAAGGAAAGAGATTCGGGAATCCAAATATTTTAGTCAATGTCAGTAAAGTCTTCAGAGGTTTATGGTGTATTGTTGTTGTTCATTAGATCACACTGTTTGTGTGTGCATTGAAGAGAGGCATTGACGACCTAAACACTTCTGACCTACAGGAGTTATATTGTCAATTACAAAGGTTTTGATATGGTTCTAGATTTCGATTGCATCCCAAAGAAGATTTTTCCAAGTATTTGATAGCATCCCTAATTGGCAATTTGAATGTATTTGAGGATTCTTTTTCAAGTCTGTAATGCTCCATTGGTTTAAGCTCTGCAAAACTGTTGGGACTTCAACTCGTTAAACCAAGGAGCCATTTCCGACGAGTCGAACGGAAGCTTCCGCTGGATGCTTCTGGATGGCTAAGGGAAACTGCACAACTGGAGCTCTTTGAAGAGGTGCAACGGGTCTTGGGATTGTTAACCACCACTGTCCCTTAGGCCTGGAAAAATAGATCTTATTTCTCAAGAAATTTCTGCTCTAAAATGAAACTACTGACCTTTACCCTCCCAACGTTTGGTTAACATGGTTCACCTGAAAATGGCAGCAATCGGAATAGGAGATTCCGCCTTTGGAAACCCATGCGCGACTTGAGGTTAACCATTCGTTAAACTTGAGGGAGGTAGATTAAAAAACACCGGACTTCCGGCGTGGAATATTGGGTGATACAACTCGTGCACATTCTGACCATCGATGTGTTTGATTTTATTAGATCATGCTTAGAGCCCTAAAGGACTTGACTGACCCTCTTTGCAAAAATCAACTGTAATATCAATCTGGATGGAGGATAGCCCCTAAGTGACTATAGTGCATTTTCAATGCATTGTATTCTTTCCAGAGGATGTCTCCACACTTTCGGGGATGGAAAACAATGGATGCGGCAGTTGCTGCAAGCCCCATGAGTTGCAACCCGCAGGAACTTCAGTGGATTTTGCAGCAGCATGAGCCTCCACCCGAAGAGGCGGCGCGCCGCTAGCAGCGTAAACGCATTCAAATGTCATGTCCACCAGGGGATTGTTTTTGGTCCAAGAATCTCCAACAGGACCCACTGAGCGGACCCCTAAACCTGAGTATCTAATATCTCTAGCACCTTACTTAGGGGTCCGTTGGTAAGGTCCCATTCAGTTTTTCATGGATTTGGGGCTCAGTGCTGGGGTGTGACATTGGAATGTTGGATGATTACAATGGATTATACTGACCACATACTGTTTGCAATATGTCTATTTATATAGATTTATATGCCCAGATGCTCTATGTAGGGAATGTTTACTTGTCCCATGGAATGTGGCCATTTAACAACCTAATGTAGACAAATATATCATACATGGAGCATTTGTGATGTATAGCTGTATAACGTTAATCAGATGACATGTGCAACGAAAGAGGTTGTATGTCAAAGACACCAGTTTGGAGCGATGATTGAGAATTCATGATCACGTTCAGGGTACTGTTGATGGAATGAATCCTGCACCACCTGGGATGTATAAAACCCTGCAAATCATGGGATAAACTACCAACCTCAACTGGTTAGCCGGATTGGATTTCTGAACCATCAACACTATTTCAACAGGGGACGATCATTAACGCGTTTTATCGGAGATAAACCAAAAAAATGATAGGTTTTTGAGGTCCAAATTGGTTTAAACCCAGGCAACTCAAAAAGTTGCCCTGGAAAATGAACGGCTGGAAAAAAAAAAAGAAGGTTTGGTTCAGATGATATTCCCTTTCAATCGGGTAAATTTTTGGTTCCATGTTAATTTTCAGGGGTGTTTTTTTTTCCCAGTTTGTCCTGCCATTTACTGTAGTTTTGTTTTAAAACTATGGTCATGGAAGCAAATAAATTGACGTATGATTCTATCAATGTATCATGTGTATCACGGATCCGGATACATGTCAAACAGACACACAAACAAATGTGGATACAGATCTAGCTTTATGACATACATTTAGGCTACTTCTGGGGATGTTGAAAAGAGATAAAAAAAACAAAATATATACAAAATAAAAACAACTCACCAAAACAAACAAAAAGCAAAAAACAAAACCAAAAACAAAAAAAAAAAAAAAA
>DF239303.1:12287-92989 GCA_000507305.1 Breviolum minutum Mf 1.05b.01
TTTTTTGTATTTTTTTTGTTTTTTTGTGAGGGAAAATTGCAATTTTTAAATTCCGGACATGTTTCCTGGGGACCCATCCAGGGACTGGGTTCCATTTGTTTTTTTTTTTGATTCTTTTTTGTTTATTTTTTGTATTTTTTTTTGTATGTTGGCTTTTGGATCCTTTTCTTCATGTGTTTTTATTTTGTTTTATGTTTGTTTTTTTTATCTATTTTGTTTTTCCCAGTAGCTGCCTGCAAGCGGTGGTCATAAATCTAGCTCTTGCAAAATATGACATGAACGTATTTACGAATATATATGTCCATCAAAAATGAAATGGGACCTTACCAAGAGCTATTAGATACTCAGGTTTAGGGTTCCGTTCAGTCGGTCCTGTTGGAGATTTCTTGGAGTACTTGCTGTATCTATCTATCGATTTATCTTTCTAAATCTAAACCTAAATCTAACTACTGTGTTTTAATCTATCTATCTAAATCTATCTATATCTATCTATCTAAACCTAAACCTACAGCTACATCCAAATCTATCTACTGTATCTATCCATCTATCTATCCATCTATCCATTTTTTATTGGTACACACACACACAAACCTGGTGTTTTTTTGTTGGCCAGGCAACCCCAGATGCCAGTCCCAGTGGCGAAACTGAGACTGAACCTAAGTTTGTGGAGTCCAGTGGCACCTCGGAATGTCGGATTGCATTGGGGGATTTTTTTGGATTTTTGACTTCTAACATGAAAATACTACCCCCTCGAAAACTAACATGACTGGCTGGAAACTCCAACATTTAAAGATGTATTTCCTAAGGAAAATGGTGGATTTTTCAAATGTCATGTTAGTTTTCAGGGGACTAGGTGGTGGTTTTTAGACATGTTTTTATTCTCTTTCCAATTTGACTGATATCTTTCAACTGGGTTGAAACCGACCAACTAGAAAAGGACAGTTGCATTGAATGATATTTTTTTAGCTTGCTTACTAGGTCCCGTGCGTGTATGTAGTTCATGTTTTGTAGCCCAGCGTGTAGTTGCTTGGTTGCGGTGTAATTTTTCTATTGAACAGGGCAGAACGTGGCTTCAATTGATTTTTTGTTGCTTCATTGCGCTGCAAGATGCAAGCAACAGCTTCTTTTTCGAAGCTAGTATTCTTGGTCAGATTGATTAAACCTACTAGTTGTGTCGAATTGCCAAGAGGTATCAATAAAAAAAACGACATGTGTCTTCTAAAGTTTCAACCTCCAAGAGCAACCAAGACTTCATTTCCTGACATGATTGTGACTCCAATCTTTGGTCAGACATCTATATAGTTTGCTATGAATTTCAACCGTATCTTCATAAACTCATCTTCGAATTGGTTCAGTATGTCCTTGCTTCCTTGGTTTTTGAAGTGATTCGTTTCATCTCGTTTGATTTGGGGTTGGGATGTCGCCCAGGTAAAACCGGAGATGAGGCCCGCAAAAACCACGCGTGGATGTGGATGAGTAGGAAAAACAATGACTGTTGATGGTGCAGAAATCCGGCTGCCAACCAGTTGAGGTTGGTAGTGTATCCCACTAGTTACCAAGGTTTTTGTTCATACATCCCAAGCGCTGCCTCTCGCCGGATTTCTGAACGTTGTCAACTACGTATGGAAAACACATCCTATACCTTCATGAATTGTCTTAGGGGTGGAAAACTCACCCCCTCCAAATAATTTCACAAAACATGTTTTGTTTTGAATTCATTGATTTTTGAAGGGGTCAGATCATAAGAACATTGAGTCACCATACTTTCCCTGCTGATATAAACCAATGTCAGCACCCCTGGAATTCTTGAACCAATACCGTTACCTCAACAAGTTGCCAACAATCCAAAGTGACGATGTTTAGTAAACCTCTATCAGATTTAAGGAGTACCTTTTTGTGTATCAACATGTGTTCACTCCGGAGGGATCCTGGCTCACCGAAACTGAGGATGGTTTCATGGAACCTAAATACAAAAAGCGTTTCGTTTCGGTGATGAAGCACACCCCTTCATCATCCACTGACAAGGCGAGCCAGGATCCCTACAGACTTGTGTTGTTTTAATGTAAGGTTGTTATGTTGGGTAAAGATCTCACACATGACCTGTGAATGATGACGACGGATGACTTCTGACATCTCCATAGAGCCTTCTTCCCACCATGGTAACCACCATCAAAAACGGATGACCACCATCAAACCGACCAGCATCATACGGAATCTAAGGGTACTCCCCAGGAAATAAGGGGGTCCATTCCTTTATCATGGTGTTTACAAACCCTCCCTGGAACTAACAGCAAAAGCACCTGAAAAGATGGCATGTTCAAATGAAACTCATCTTCCAACCATCAATTTTCAGGTGCGAAACAAACAGTGTAACCACCATGCTCCCTTAAGGCCTTACATATTTGGATAGGTAAACGTGGCACCAAAAAGGTGGCTGGGCCATGCTGGGCCCCTTGTCCCATGCCAGGCCACCGAAGCGGGGGATGCCTCACCGACCGAGCCATGGATCCCCAAGGAAAGGATGGATTTGGGAGCGATTTGGAGCGATCTTTCCCCAGGGTTCCTTTACACTTCAATCTCACATGTGTTTAATGGTCCCATTACTCTTCATTATTTCCATGTAGGGGAGAAATTCATCAACCCAAACAGTAAGGGTTTATATACTCATTTTAACTGGTTGGTGGCTTCATCCATATGTTTATTTTCACTCTGAAGATTGGGGAAAGGATTGCCAATTTGACGAGCATATTTTTCACCTGGGTTGAAACTCAACCACCAACTAGTTATGAAATTTTTGATTTGATGGATGATAATGAAATGAATCCATATGAATCCATTCAGTATCCCAATATTGAATATAAACCTGTTGGATGTATTGGGATGTATCTTGGTATTTTTGCATGTTTTTCTTTGTCAAAGCAGCTTTCAGGGAATGAATTATGATCATTTCGAGCCAGATTTTAGATAGATCGATATATAACATACATCATTTCAAGACCAAAGTTGGTAGAATGAGGCTCCGCCGTAGCCTCGGGGTGCATCATGAACCCTTGTTTCCTTGTTTCTTGATTTGCCACTTTTATACGGATCATTAAATTACCGATGCTGAGGGGTATTAAACAATACTTAGATGTATGATAATTTCACAGAATTTCCCATTATATAATAGATAGAATAGTGCATTTCTTGGGTTGGTGTCAGATAATGACCCCCTGATGAAACCCCTCCGGAATTGGGGAGTCGCAACCATGGATGGTGATGCCTGCTGTTGTTAAAAGATTGATGCACCAGTTCAGTGGTTCTCCACGTTGCAACGGGTTTTATTAGATGTAATGACCCCCGTTTTTAAAACGACCTGTGACAGAGAATCAAAAAACACACGTGCTAAGGCCAGAAGTGAAAGATTTGGACACTGCACTGCAGCAATTGAAATATTGCCGCTTGGGTTGGACAATTGCTAAATTGTTGATGTTTTGTTTTGAAAAAAAGGGAGCAGGAAACATCATCTTTTCTTTCTCAAAAATAATGGAAAACCATCATGCGGATTTCAAATGTGGAGATCCATGGGGATTTTGGGGAACATCAGATGCGGCAAAAAAAAAGGAAGGGGAAATCAAGGCACCGCATTGAGGAATGTATATGTGATCAACTTTGAGATGCGTTGCGCTTGGAAAAACAGAAATCGAAATGTTGTCCTTGATAGTGCCCATAGCATCCATGTATATGGTATATTAGGTATATTTACCTACTTTTACCTGGTTGATGTTTATGGTAAATGTAGGTAAATATGCCATACACGGATGGTAAGGGGTGTTTCCAGCATACACATCAGTGACATACAAGATCTACTAGTATTACGGCAATCGTTGTTGCAAGTTCAAAGGCAAAGCATCAGGAACACTTGGATTTGGACAGCCACCTCATTTTGCCACGAGGTGAAAGAGAGCACGCCTATTTGCAACAAATGCTGGGTTACGATGACGTCATTTTTCGCGAGGAGCGGCTTGATCATCTGGAGTTTGACAGACTCAGGACTATCAAAAAGAGGAGCTTCATCAATTATAGCTAACGGCCCGAGGCACGTTATGTCTTGCGGCTTGCAGTGATTGGAGTAAACAATTGAATTTCAGCAAAGCTCGACACAAACATCAGAAACAAAAGTCTTATGTCCAAAAAATATTTCCCCAGCCGCGTTGTCTATTAAAGATTGTACGTGTGTTTGGATGAATTTAGGATCCCCAAATATTTTATAAAGATTGATGACTATTTGTGCAGTTGTTCTTTTCCATGGGGCCCGTTAGTTGCTGTAGATTGAGCTTGGGTCAGCTTGTGATGGGTGTATCACACCTGGCTCCAGGCAGCACTGATGTTTTGGAGTTTTTTTGTATGAAACTCGAGAGACATTCGATGCGTTGATACTCCCTACTGTAGGCTTCCAAACACCTTGGGGTTGGATGTATGACTGGACCCCAAAAGCATACCATCCAAACACCGAACCTCAGGAGGTATTTGGAAGACTAGGGACTTGATTTCATTATCATTATCATTGTTTGATGCGGCACAATCATAAATGCTTTTGCTTGCCTCACTTGAGACCTAGAGTTGCATCATGTCCTGGCTGATTGGAACGAACAGTCTGACATATTTGCTGCAGCAGACAGGCTAAGACAAACGAAGAAAAATTGAAAGTGGAACAAGTATTGTACCAATGACATAAATCTAAGAGCAACTAGACGGTACTGTAGAAAACTATGGGAAACGAAGGGTTTTGGAAACAACAATGCAAGCCTTCTCCTTTGTGTCACATCTTTCTTGGAGTCTGTGCATGTTTTTCCCCTGCATGCACTTCAATTCGTTTGCGCAGTCTGTGGACCTGTTTGGTTTATATGTCCTGTTGTTTTTTCATATAGGATCCATGTATGGTATATTTAGCTACATTTGGTTGATTTGTATGGTAAATGTAGGTAAATATACCATCCATTGATGGTACGGGATATGCTGTATGTACTATCTCAAAAAAAATCGTCGACCTGGTGAAGTTCTTTATGTTTTGAATGTCGACTTGGACTTCCAGGGGAAAGAAATGAATAGCGGTGATCATTGCAATCTCTAAGGAATGCCCCTACGACAGCTCGTGTAAAAGTTGCCAAGATAAAAGTAGATGCAAAAAAACCTCTGAAAAGGCATAGTTGAGTAAGGGATCATAAGAAAAGCTCCATAGTAGTTTCAACAAATTGTGTCCAAATGGTTTGCATATATATTATATCATATATTAATATATTTTGTGTTTATGATTTATATCACATATTAATAAATCATATATGTGTTTGTTTTTTATTTTCATCATTTTTGTGAGCATTAGTACAAACATAAGTGCATATATCATATATCAATGCAACTTGAAATATAGACATAGGAAAAATACACACAAAAAAGATACCCTTTCACCACCAGGAGCGACTTGCTGAAATCAGAGAGGCACGGCACGGTTTCCATGGGAAATCCATGATTTCAAGCTTTAAAAGTCGAGTTTTTCTGCGAGGGTTTTGTATAGAAACAGATCCCTTACCATCCATGTATGGTATATTTACCTACATTTGGTTGTTTTTAATGGTAAAATATGGTAAATGTAGGTAAATATACCATACATGGATGGTAAGGGGATGGTATCCTGGATAATGCAGTGCTGGAACCCCAAAGATCATGGAAAATGGATGGTTGGAATACGAAGTTTTCCTTTTGGGATGGCCTATTTCAGGACCTATGTTAGTTTTAGGGAGGGTAAAGGTTTAAACCCCATCATATGATTTTCCGGATTTGCAATTGGGGTGATTCTTAGGTCAACTATATGTTAATTTTCAGAGGTGTAACCGTGTTTGCGTTTGATTTTCGGGACAAAATTACCTTCGAAACTAACATAGCAGACATTGGGACAAGGAATGTCATCGACTTAATTGTTGGCTAGGAGCGGCTAGGAGGGGATATGTTTGTTCGCAGGAGGGTATATAAGAAAATGAAACGTTTTTTACATTTTTTACATTTTTAACAATGTTCATCAATTCTCAAATTTCATCACCTTCATCGTCACGGGGCATGTGAGAGTCCCAAATCAATGATGGCAATTTATACCATTGTTACCAGGTTTGATGAGATATTTCAGATGAGTCGGGAACAAATTTTGGGTGCGATCGATGGTATGTCAAGACGGCACGGAATCGGGCCCCATGAATGAAACTCATACACCCCGGAAACTATCATGTCCCCTGAAAAATCAACGGTTGGAAGAAGTATTTCCTGTTCAAATAGTCCCTTTTTAGGGGGTGTAATGCATATTACATACATTCGATATAGATAGGAAAGTCATTGGGAACGTCTCAGGTATGACTCTCTGGAAACGTTTGCTACTGTTGATGGAAGAACTCCGGCCAATGAGTTGAGGTTTGTAGGTTGAACCCATTTATTCTTGGTACAAGTAGATCAAGTAGGTAGTTAGCTTGAAAGAAAACAGGATTGAAATCAGCCTTGAAAGAAACATCATAATTTACAGTGTACACATTATCATCCAGGTGATTCAAAGTGCCCTTTTCATCCCCTAGTTGGAGGTCACTTAACCCCTTGAAAGAGACACTTAACCACCCCAAAAAGGTCACTTTGAATCACCAGGATTCATTTGGTTTCTTCCCACTCCATGGACCAATGGAGGTTGACCAGGTTTTCTTCCATGACTTTGGTCATTTGATCAGGTCGAAGAGGAGATCGACTTTGAACAGCGTCGCGTGCGACACATGGAGACGGTGAGATTTTACCGCAGAAACTTAGGGGGTTCAAAACCTTGGGGCGGATGTGTCAGTGAACTATATGTATATTGATACTATGATATGAGATGATGCAATAAGAAATGAAGTTATTGTCATATGATACATATCATTTGAAAGTATTACATACGGTATTGACATCCTTTATACTACACACATGGTATTATCGACATCCTATACTATCGTTCCCTGTGGTTTGTGCTGGATCTTGCAAGAACAAAGCCGTTTTGCACTACAAGATAACTTCAAGTCCTTGATTTCTTTCTAATTCACTCCCTTTGTTTTTTGCCAAGACTCCAAAAAAAAGAGCGTCATTGATGGAGTTTGTGCCCACAAAGTTGGCTTCATTCTTGTCAATCCCTCGTTTGCAAAAAAAACAAATGCAGCTTTATCACTGAAAATTGATCTGAGATTGCATCAGCCGGCAAGTACTTCATCATAAAATTCATGCAGCCTATCACAGCCGGATTTAAGAAAGAACCTGCTGCAGGAGCATCGAAAACGCGAGCGCACTTTGGCGCGTGCCGCTGCCAGGGCGGTCAGTATGTCGGCCAACGACAACGACGGCAATGGACGAGTGACCTGGTCCCAGGTCCATGGAAATACTGGAAATATGGTTCAGAAATCCATAGAAATCCTGCTAGTGTAACCAGTTGTGGGGGAACGGTAGTTTCTCCTACTATTTACATGGTTTTAGCACCATCCCAGGTGGTTGTTTTCGGAATTCTGAAGGTTGTTTTCGGATTTCTGAACCATCAACTACGTATGGATGAGATGCCGAGCTGCTCAAGCATTCCTCATGATACACTCCCGAAGCTGAAGGGCCGGAACCCGAGAGTTTTCATCCCTGGCAAAAGGAAAATCATTTGAACCAAACCATCATTTTCAGGTTCTATGTTAGTAGTCTTCGGGGGTGAATGATAACATTTTTCCATAAAATTGGTATTCACGTGTCATTTATGTTTATTCTATATCGTTGAAGTTTTGATTGTTTCCATCGTCATTTTAGGAATAAATCGAGGCTTTTGATGGTTCATGGTACCCCGAGAGTGCTGGGGTATATTGGACAAAGTGGGTATAGATAGCTCGCCTTATCCTTAGGGCACTGCTACAACCCAAAGGATTCAGGGCTTCAGAATTCGCTCCTGCAACTTCAGTGTAAGTTTGTTGGTAGAACGAGGCGTTTGATGCCTTTTTTTTTTGCAACAAAACTTGTTTTTTGTAGGTGATAGGGATTGAGTGAATGGTGGGAAAGATGGCCTAATTCCAATGGGTTTTCAGAGCAATGTGGTGACTTGATGCGAATTCTTCCTGATGAAACTACGATCATACAAAAACAATTCGTTGTTCACGGTTCGGGCGCAGCGAAGGAGTCTGGCAGGCAGGTTAATATGACATACTGGAACACAACAGGTCCGCATTTGATTTGACTGCGATCCTGAAGTTTAACAGCTCGCCCCTGAAAAGTTGCTTAAACCCAAAAGGAAGGCTGGTTTTCCAGTCCCCTAATTTTTCAAGGGTAAACTCGCTGTTCAACTTCATCAAAATATGTTTTATTTTCACCCCTTACTTGAGGAATATTCCCATTTTGACTATCTATCTAATATTTTTCAAATGGGTTGCGCCCACATGGGCCCACTGCATCCCAACGAAAATCGGCTGTGAGGCTATGAGAAATGCAGAGCAGTTTGAGTCCGAGTCAGCCGTATGGCAGGTGAAAAATGCATCTCGGTTGACATACAGAGACCCTTCCGGATTGGCAGAGGCGTACCCCTACCTGAGAGTAGCATTTTCGCACCTGCAAATGGGGCAGATGGAAGGTTGGAAGACAAGCCTTTCCTTTTAGGATTCAGCCTATTTTCAGGGGCGAACTGATAGTTTTTGCGAGCGTAGAGATGTTCAAATAACGAACAGTCAGTCTGACATTAAGTGTCCCTGAAAATTGAATACGTTTATGTAGTTTTGCATTGGAGAAATATGTTTTGAAGGATACGGTAAATTTTAAGAGAATCAACTGTTAATTATATACTGTTATGTTCTTGCATTTTGATTGGGTGCTCATGTGTGCAGAGATGCGGGTGTAAAACACGCGAAGAAAACATGACCCGCGAACTCCCGATGATAGATTTGAGAAACAGCAATGATTGATAGTCATGTCCTTCCCTCCAATGATCCAATAGCACGAATATGGCACATGAAAATACATGAAACACTTGATAAAGTTATCCATGCATATTTTCCAACGAAGAAGATATATATATATAGTATATATATATATCATTATATATCCAGATATGATTTGTTTACATACATACAAATTTAAACGGTAAATGTACAGATAGATAGATTTGCGTACGCTGGATGCCCCCTTTTGGCTGCGATTTGCGGTGGCCAAAGGAATCTATGCAGAAACAAGTGCTGCAATTGAATATCTACCTGAAACAAGATCTGGAATCTTGGCCATGATCAATCAGGGCGTGAGGGAACGATTTGTAGGTGTTTCATTTCATGCCCTCAATTATGATAAATCTACCCGTATTGAAATTATCCAATGTAAACAGCTAAAAACATCTAAAAAACAATTAAAAAAAAAACAACATGGCTTTGGCAGGCCACATTTCTTTGTGCATTTGCATTATGAGGTGTTGACCTTGAAATAAATCTACCCTTTGCATCCAGGACGTTGCCAGCAGAGAGTTAAACCTCCAGGTTTTTCGAACAGGTCGCCTTTGGAGGGGATTCTTCACTAAATGCATTCAAGGGATCTGCAATGGAAACAGGTAGAAACCCTACAGAGCCGCCATTTTTATGTGGGAGATGCGCCAAAAAATGAAAATGCCTGGATAACGTTGGATACATTCTGGTCAAATTAGCTAGCGACCTCACACGACCGATTTGCCCCCAAAAGCGAGCCAAGAAAGGGAAATTTCGGCTAGTTTCAGGTGATGAAATATCATCATTTGGCCAGATACAATTTCCGGTGTCGTTTTCAAACGCTCAGGAAAAGTTAGAGCAATTGAACTCCAAACTTACAGCATTGCGACTTGGTCCGCCTTGTTGTTTCTCCGGCACTTGGAGGAGTCCGGTGGTGATACTAAGTGCTGGGTTGATACGTGAGCTTCTATGGTTCAGGTCAAAAAAGATCCGACATTTCTCAAGATCATAGGACCCATGGATTATACATCATTCACGTCAGTCATTGTGAGATCAGGGTTTGATTTACATCCCTAAATATTTCATCATTGTGTGGTCGCCCACAGGGGTGGGTTAAATTCGTCAACTCATGGGGCAACTGAAAGGTTTCTCAGTCAGTGCTGAGTGGCAAGGCCTTGAGGGAGGTCCAAGTGGTTTTCCGAAGCATGCTTCTCAATGAGGGAGAAATTGTCATGTGGGTATACACCCCAGAAGTTTAACATGTTCACCCCTGAAAAATAATGGTTGGAAGATGGGATGGTCATTTTTCAGGGGGCTATCTTAAACTTCCAGGGGGTATGTGGATGATATTCTTTTTGTGCCAACTATTTGTTATTTGTTTCTTTCTCCAATGCTGCAAACATGTACCGTAGTTAAAAAGAGACCCGCTACCAGGTAGATTGCTAGTTTAGGGATTTTTTTTCGTTTGACAGTTTGTTAGATTCAAATCGCGATGCTACAATCGGTGGGGCCCCTACCAGTTATAAGTAAAAATGCATAACGCCCAGGTTCTTCAAGTCGTGACCTCGGAAATGGACCCATAAGTGTCATGTTCATACATTTTCGGGGCTTCTTGGTGACCTCCATTTGGGGAATCAAAAGGTCACTTTGAAGGAGCTGGCTTCAGCCATTTGTTTTCGGCCATTTATAGGGGCCCCATGTCCGGCCCACCTGTTTCAAAGCCTCTCCAAGGCGAGAAAAACTGGAAACAGACGAGGCCAAGCAGTGGATAGAGGCCACGGCTTTGTTGTTGATGGATTTCTGGGAGAACTGGGAAAATGTGTGTGATGAATGTAATTGTATGGGTAATGGATGTCGTCTCAAAATTTTCATTTAGCACTTTCAAATAATTCAAAGCACCGGAAATTCTATGAAAGTCATTGGTTTCACAGTAATTAGATTGCATGTTTTGTTCTACAGCTCCTTGAACTTGGAACATGCCGAGGGGTTTATCCCTCTTCCAGAACCAGTCACTTGTGTTTTCGAAACATCTCATCGGAGTTTGCTGCCAGCCAAGGTAATACCATGTAATACCTTCCTACCACTATAGTGCAAAATAGGGACTGGAATATAAGTCCAGGCACCTTAGCTAAGGGAAAGGATACATGTCACACTTATCATCACTTGTTGAGGCACATAATTTTACCCCGTTGGCCAAAGTGTTGCAATGCTTTGCAGATTGGGCTGATGTTGGACTCACACTACCAGCTTTACCTTCTTTTCAACTGATGATGTTGGTTCAGAATGATGTGCTAAAGCTGTTGTCAAATCTTCTTACAGAGATAACTACAACTTGGCAATGCTTAGCATGGGTTTATTTAAGTATTTTATATATGATATAATGATATATGATGTTAAAGATTTATCTAGCATATAATTTGTCTTTATGATATGTACCTCGTGAAATATCAAGGTCCCCCGGTGCCATGTCGGTTGCCCTTGAGGAGCAGCGCTTGCGCGAAGAGGAGCGATGGAATGAAGAGCAGGCACTTGCAGCGGAAGTGCGGGCACTGCAGGTGCGGGATCCGGTCCGAAAAGGTGCGGAAAAAATGAGGCAAAATGATGTGTACTTAGAGGTTCAGGATACTTAGTAAGTGTATAGTAACCATGCAGGGTTATAACCCCTATAAGTGGGTTATATGCCCCCTAACTAAGGTTATAAACCTACATATAACCAGTTGCTAAGTATCCTGAACCTCTAAGTAATGATAAACAACTTGGTTCACCTCGTAATACCCTTCAGACAACTAACATATATCCCACTGTGGGACAAAGAAAATCATCGACTCAAAAAAGCGCCTTAGGAAGGGGATATGTTAGTTCCCAGAAGGGTAATAGCTATAATTTGATTGCTTCATTTTTTGGTCAAAACACTTGAAATGCGGAAAATGGCAGACCGAAAAAAGATTGCCACAATTTGTGGCGCTTTTTTGCACTTGAGGACCGTCGGACCTTTGAGGAACAAGCCTGCTAGAGGATGGTAACCGCATGTAACGTCAATCAAAGTTTGGAATCATATTTTTCATGTTTTCGGATCGGGGAAAAATGTTTCCAGATTTACCCTCCCAGTAAACTAACTAAAAAATTCATGGAACATCCATGGTTTCCCTGCAAAGTACCATCGAAATCATGGATTTTCCATGGCTATGTTAGTTTTCCGGAGTGTAAATAACAAGCTAGATAGCTGTCATTCTTGTGGAGCATTTGGTTGCTTTACCCGGAGGTTGGAAAGGAAACAAGATCCATTCATCTAGAAATGTTTGAGGGGAGGAATTTTGTTGACTATTGACTTGTTTGTGTCCTTGCATGTTGGAATGCAGGTGTAGATTATGCGGGCGGTGTGTACCTATCTTTGGGATGTATATATTTATGTGCAGTGGGTATACTTGTTCTATGCATGGATGTGTAATGAACGAATCACATCAAGTACCGTAAGCACAAGGATACAAGAAAAATAAACAGTGATCTCAGCGGACGGTTAAATGATTTAGTTGACCCCTTGCATGGCAGTTTGCGGTGCTTTTACAGCAACTTTCTGGTCGTTAAAATTTTGTTTTTCCGGCCGAGGTTGAAACAAATTGCTGACTTGAGAAAGAAGAATCCTGCCTGCACAAAAGAAACACAACTGACGCCTTTTCCTATGAGTTTTTGATGCCAATGTACGTTGTGAATGAAAGTCCGTTTTGAACGAAAAGAATCAGATAAACAGTTTGTTTTGTGCATTGGTATGAGCTTTACATATGATTAATTAGTTTCATAAATACATATAATATACACTTTTTTGTGTTTTTGTCATGTTGCATCATAGTCCAAAAACTCACGTTTGTCTTTACCAACCTGTTTGGTGTGTGACGGAGCTTTTTCGCTCGATTCGAGGCAAACTGTGCTGGAGCCTCGCTTGGTGTCTTGGCTAAGCAGCAAATCTATGGGAAGATTTTGAAGGATTCCCCTAACAAAAAAGTTGTGAAGTGTTGGGGTTGGTGTCCAAAAAAAATGAGCCTTGTAAATAGCTAACACTTGATTTTTTTTATTCCCCACGAAACTTCTCCCAGTGAATTGAATCTCATTCCAGAGGCGTTCCCACTGGGGCTCCTTGGAGAAATCCCTTGATTTATAGCTGAGCAATCAAAAAAAACTGGTTGTTTAGGGTATATAAGGGATGAAAAACTACCCAGTTACATAGGGATTAGAATAAACTATGATAAGGATCCCAATTAACCAACCAGGATTCAATGGAAAAGTAATAAATTTTTGTTTGTCGTGGCTCAATTTGAGAACAACATCCCCAGCAGATCCAGTAGTTGGCCAGTAACCCCCCCACTGAATTCACGCCATCCAAAGGAGACTTGATTTTAACCATGGTTATTAACCACCTCCAAGTATTTTCGGCCCAGGAAGTCCAGGGACCAAACTTTGCTCCAGGGTAGGTTTGGCATCCCTGACATAAATCATCCAAACGAAACTATTCTTTGTTTAGTCTTGGACTTCCTGGGTGCCCAAGAAATCTGTCATCCCTGATGATCCCTGATGAGTTTTGGCCTGAGATCACTTCACCGACCAAGGCCCAGTTGGAGGCCACGGAGAAGCAGCTCCGACGGCAACTGAAGCAACTCACACGGCGCAAGCGCCGCGAGTCACGCAGTTCCGAGGTCGGGGGGACCCTGTCGAAGGCTGCGTTTTGGAGTGGGAAACAACAGGTGATTTTTTGTTAAAAGAATGCATACAGTTGGAGGGTTTTTTTTGGGGAAAGAAACATATCATATCATATGTGTCTAGAGTTTATATCATATGTATATATTTTTTTTATACTGATAGGGAGTTTTTTTTAAAGGAATTTATGAACTAGAGTGTGTGAATATCAAAGAATGATAGAATTCATGGATTTTTTTTGAGAAACGATGATAGAAAGTACAACCCCCAAGAGTTTGAAACATCATTTCTTTGGAGCCATACCTTTCGCCTTTGTCTCGGACTCCAGTGTGCCATCTTGCCTGCAACTCTAACCATGTTTTAATGGATGTTTGGTGAAACATCCATTTCCAAAGTGAAGGTTTGGAATTATCTAACTAAAACAACCGTTTTGAAATGGATGTTTCGGGCACCAGGTGCATATTACATCAGATGTTTTGTGAGGATGTTGGTGACTCACAATCTTTTTTCAACTTTAAAAGCCTTCATAAAGGATATATGCCCATGAACATTCCCACAGTTCAATAGCACCCTGTTCTTCTTGATGTTTTTTGGGGGCTTGTTTTTGGTTGTTTCAGGGCATTCAACCTTAACATCTCTTCATAAGGAGCTGCACCCTGTGACCTGCTTTGGGTGTTCTGACTTGTCCCCAACCTTTTTGAGATCCTATGATAGAATCTAAGGATGCACAACACCCCTTGGATCGCACATCTGGTATCACCTGATAAGTTTCAAAATGCCAAGTGAACCAGAGTTGAGCCGTTTTTGAAGTACATACAATTGAGATGATTTTTTACCGACTTTACCTCCCCTCGTTTCTGATATACAGTATTTGTCGAAGAATTCCTGTCCGCAAAATATGAAACTTTGTTTCAGGAATCTGGAGGTTGGTGCAAGAGTGCTCAAATAGAATTTCATAATTTTCATTGTGGATACAACTCAACAAGATACAGTATTTTATAGAACATAACTCTACGCTACTCAGATAGACTGAATCCCAAAAGGAAAGGATCCTCTTCCAACCATCCATTTTCAGGTGCTAAGAGCTGTTAGTTTCAGGGAGGGTATATGAAGCCTGTGATTGTATGTAGTTTATCCCATTATTTATAAGGGTTTTGTACATCCAAAAGGTGGCTGGATTAAAAATTTACGAGTTTACAAGTTGGTAGTTTATCATATCCCAGATGCTCCATGCATACTATATTTGCCTACATTTACCATTAATTGTATGCCAAATGTAGGTATCTAAATATTCCATACATGGAGCCTTTGGGTATCATTTTGCAGTTCACAAGTTGATCGCTGGATTTCTTATTCCATCAACCCGTTAAACGGCCGGCTCTTTTAACACACACGGTGTAACAAAAACGACTTTCCCCAAGGCGCCATTGAATGATGCCACTGGCGGGCAGTGACTTCGGATCTATTGATTTTCCATTGGGATTTTATACCCATTTTGAACCCGTGGGGTTTACCCGTTAAACCAATAAACCTTGGTTAAAACGAAAGGAACATTTGATCTGAACCAAACCTCCATGATTAAGTTAATCTTGAGGGGTGTAGTTTAGATTTGACCTTTTTGGAAGGGCTACAAATTTAGAAACCAGTATTTAAGGTTGTATTACTTTAGGGAACTAACATTTCCCACTGATAAGACATGTTTGAAGATGATTTTCCTTTTTCCAAGGTGGGATATGTTCCTGGAGGGTATTTTTTGAAGTAGGTTTGGTAGTTGATCTTAGTGTTTCGATTTTAGATTAGGTTTGAGAAAATTATGCATCCGAGGTTTTTTATCGCCGGATGTCTTGAATCAACCATGCCTGTTGCTGTATGAATATATAGTTGTATGATTTGACTAGATATTATGGCGTGAAGGACCGTATGATCAGGATAACACACACAACTCTCAAAGATAGTTTCCTGGGTTTCAGGAGTATCTAGGTTGAAGAAATATGAACAGTTTGATCATATCTATGTATATAGATATGAAATTATTTTTTAGACTCTAGACATTTCATCGTCAGGAAGACAGTATCATCGTTGATATTGTATTGGGTGTTCTTATTTGCGACATGAGTCATTGATGTCATCACCTATTTTCAGTCATCATGACTTATTATCATTTTGTTGGCATTTCAAAACCTGGCGTACTCAATCCCTAACTGGCGGGGGATTTGCTTCATCAACAGATTGACTATCCCTCCCTGAAACTAACAGCTCTTCGCACCTGAAAATTGATGGATTGGAAGAGGATCCTTTCCTTTTGGGGGGCTCGGCCTGTTTTCAGTTGGCGTTTGCTGTTAGTTTTAGGGAGTGATTCGGCCTGTTCCGGACAAAAAAAAGTTGATGGCATTTGAAGTTAATCCATGCTAATCCTTGAAAACCACGTAGTTCACCATTTTGGTTGACGACAAACACCCCTGAAAACTATCATGGAACCCCAAGTGATGGAGGTTTAGTTCAGATGAATTGCCCCACGTTTTGGAATGGTTTTCAGATTCCAGCTAGTTTCCAAGGGAGTTTTTCTCGCTACGAATTTACCATCAAAATCAACCATGAATGTATAGGTAAATGCACCGTAAAAATCAAACCATAAGTATCTTATCCCAGACACTCCATGGTATTTTACCTACATTTATCCCCTAAACTACCCAAAGGTAGGTAGACTCAAATATACCATATACCATGAAGCACCCAAAACCATGAGAAATAAAGGTTTTGGCCACCTGAAAAAACAACTTATTTACCACAAAAAGCCTCTAAAACATGTAGGTTTTGGGGGTGCCCATGGTACCATACATTGAGCTGTTTGGGCAGGTATATTTTCCCTCAGGTTCCTTCGGACCTCAAATTTGCTGAGGCTCCCAGGCCAGGCTGAAAATACCGAGACAGAGGATGAGACAGGTGGGGCAGGGCCCCGGTGATTTTGGTGGTGGCTTGAAAGGTGAAGATTACATATTATATGGCTAGTCAACCTGCCCCCTAACTTACCGCCCCCCAAAAAATTACATATTAGGTTGAATAGCCGGCCAAAAATTCAGGATCCAGTGGCAGGTCCATTTTTTTTGGATGTCCAATAGCTTTGTCAAGTAGATCCGGATGATACACTGTGAAAAGTCATTGGCTGAACTCGTAAAGAGGGCCATACAAGAGAGAGAGAGAGAGATAGATGCATGGTTAGCACTGGTTGCAAAAGATCAGTAAAATCATGTGGGATATTTTGCTGGGAAAGTTTGATGGGAGATGAGAGACATGTTGTACTCATTTGGTGGCTACCTCACTTTTCAAAACTCTGCCACTTTGGAAGCCAACAATAACAACATATTGATGAAGTTGAAAGGTCGACTTCAAAAAAGCCTTGAAATATACTCCCCAGAAGATTAACATAGAACCTGAAAATAATGGATTTGAGTTTTGAAGATTATTTTCCTTTTCTAGGGGCGTATTCTCAGGTTTCATGTTAATCTTCCGGGGTGTACTTCTTTCAACTTTCAGTCATTTTTATGTTTTACCCATGTGGCAATTTTGTTTGTTTGTTACCCTTTCTCCCATCATCATAGGTTCAGTGGTGAAAACCACCCTAAACTGAAGGCCGGAAACGATCATATTGGAGATACACTCATTTTCCACTGGTTGCCATGAGTATGGGAGGTTTCCGGTATCTTAAATGATGCTATGGATCTACCTTCCCACCCAGGATGCCAGTCACCACCAGGACAAAAATTACATTTTTTTGTAGGGAAATCCTTAACAAAAAAACCTTCATTTAAGTGACCGGCTGGCATCCTGGCTTGGGGGGTAGATCCAAAATGATATACTCCCTGGAAGTTAAACATAGCCCCTAAAAAGTTACCTTCGCAATAGGAAGCTAGTCTTCCAACCATCCATTTTTCAGGGGCTATGTTAAACTTCCAGGGGGCAAATGATGCTTGAAAACAACAGCTGTGAACAAACTTTGTATCGCCCAGGTGCAGCGATACATGTCGCCACCTCCTTGTTGCAACATGCTGGGATCGAGCAGTCGAGTTTACCTGAAGGCGCCATGGAAGGATGTTTCCTTCCCAAAGGATCCATTTTTGGCTATATATACCTACATGTGGCACAAATCTATGGTAAATGTATGTAAATGTATAGGTTAATATTCCAGTCCCATGGATCCTATGAGTTTTTTTTGTTTGCCAAGTCACAAAACTTGGAGATTGGGAACCAACATCGCTTGAAAAGGTTGGTGGTTTATCAACGATGAGCATTTCGAAGATTGGTTTTGTGTCGGAAAAAAGATGTCCCATTTCAAAAAGAGTTGAAACCAAGGATACGTAGTTTGAGGCTTTAAGTTTTAAATGCTAGACAACATGAAGCATGTTTGATAGGGATGTATCCCATGGATTGGAGTACACGGTGCACAAATCAGCTGAGTGGGAGAGGGGTAGGTGCATACCCAAATGACCCTCGTTTTGATTGGAAAGACTGGGTTTGTGCACCCAAAATGGGCAAATTGATTCCATGTGTGTATATAGTTATGTATCTATCTCAGTCTTGATCTTGGGGGACATGAGGAGGTGAGAATGATGCGTATCATTTTGTGCCCAATAGAATCCCAAGGGATTTGGAGCAAATGGATCATCCCTCAGCACATCACAGTTGGGGCTGTTGGGTGTGCTTGCAGAAAAGAAAACACACAATGGTTTCAGTGCTAAAACACAACAATTTTTCCACCATGACGGTCAAAAATAGTAAACTGCATTAAGACATATAGAATCTGAGAAAGGATGAGAAAGGAGATCATTTAAGTATTGTTGTCAAAGTGGTGGCAACTCAAATATGTTTTATTTTCACCCCGATTCCTTGGGGAAATGATCCACATTGAATAATATGTTTCAAATGGGTTAGTGAAAAACCACCAACGAGTTGACTTGTATAGGTTCTCAAGTCAAACTTGGAAATCCTCAAGGCGCAAATCCGTGTCGCCCTCCGCGGAGGTGAACTTGGAACAGATCGCACGGTGGCAGAATCCTTAGCACAGCATGCCTTCGCGAGCCCCACGGCCGCGGGCGGCCCGGGAGGCCCTCGGACCTCGTTGTTTGGAGCTACCGCTGGTAGTCTCCGGTCGCAACCAAATATATAAATGAGGAACGGCTAAAAGCCATACCTAAGTCCAATGATTTTATATAGATTTCATTTTTTGTATGAATTGATCTTATTATAGTTGCACTGAAATCCCTAGAAACTGAGGTATGGATACCAAAGATGATGATGTTGGAAGTGATATGTCTATGTATGATGGTACATAATTTATATTGTACGTATTGATTATATGCATGTCATAGTTTTCAAAGCGCAGGAATTATGCGGAATTATTTGGTATCAATCTCCACTTTCATCTATGAAGTTGTCCTTGTTTTACCATGTTTTACCCACCTACAATAGTCTTCCTTGTAAAAAAGCGGTAAAAGCGGCTTGTTTTGGGAATCAACAGGCCCATCGCAAAGCACAAAGCTGGATGGAAGCAATGAGGTGCCAAATGAACAGAGAAGCTTGGTTCACTTTAGTAGCCACGTGCATGGGATATGCCTGTTCTTCCTAAGCAATCTATAACGACCAACCGGCCGAGGTTCCCAAAAGGTATAGTTTAGTAAGGGAAACTCATACCCAAAATGGCCGATTTATAATAAATTGCCCAGTTGTTGTATATGTCTGTGAGGGCCCGTGGATTGGAGGCAGGTGAGGAGGGATTACTACGTAATGCACGTGAAATTTCGTAGCTCTGAAGAGCTGAGCAGAGATCTCAACCGTTGGGGGAGATTTGGTGGATTGCTTTCGGGTATTTATATATATATATATTCATTTTGTTATATATATATTATGTTATATATATTTATATTATATGATATATATAAATATAAATTTATTTAGTATGATATATATATATATATTATTTTTATTATGATATATATCTTTATATATATAATTATATGATATATATATATATAATTATATGATATATATATATATTATATGATACGTAATATATATATATATAAAAACATGTAGAGGGTGTATATCTTGTTGAGCCATTTCACACCCACGTAGCAGTGACTTCAGACGTTCACACACAATGTATATACAGTAGTTTAGATGGCAAATTGTCTTTGTTTCAAAGATCTTGTTTTGGTGAGTGAGTCACAGTCAGACAATGATTATACCAGATTTATGGGGGGTTCATCCCATATTCTACAGTTTTTTGGTCGTTTGGTTGAATGTAGGCAACCCTGGACAAACCATTTGTTTATGTTCATGGGTCGCATCTATAAACCAATTACCTTTTGCACGATCCTTCTAGAAGAGACAAATCATGGATTGCTGCTTTGTTCTCAGGTGTTTTTTGTTTGTATTGTTTTGTTTTTCCTTCATTTCCCAACCCATGCTTTGCTTTCTGCATCATTATGTTTTTTTTTGGGTGGCCCTACTAACGGAAATTTCAGAAACCTGTGGTATCACACCCAAGCTTACGAGCAGAGTTTTCCTTGAAGATGTTATCCTTGCATTTCAATCACCTCTTGGTTGAATTGCGAGTCAACATACCCCCGTAACGTACCACCCTCAGAAACAATGGTTTAATAAGGCCTTATTACAGTAAGTGAAACAAATTAGTTAAGAAGGCCTTAATCAGGCCTTACTTCTGGGGGGGTCACTTCAGGGGGGGTTAGGTTGACTAGCCATGACTCTTGGTGAGTATGATCATGTGAGCATCGGTGGAGTTGAATAAGGTGCAACTACCAACAAGGGACAAGTTGCAGAAACCTTGGCACAGTATGTTCTGGAAGACCAGGACCAAGATCCAAAGTCTAGCCCCTTGGTGACCAAGGATATTCTCCGTCCCACGGTTGTTTAGACTTTAGACCAAAAAAACAGGTGGCAGGATGAAGATTGTCATGCCAACGCATTTCTTGTTTTGATTGGGGGAGGATACAGTACTGATTATGAAATTATGACACTAGATATGCTATGTGATAATTCAGTCTAATTTGAATGTATCGTTGGTTAGGTGATTGAAATATTTTGAGTCCCGAGAACACAGATGGTCAAGTCAATGGTCTTGAGGTTGTCCCATGTATTACTCCTTGTTGGTGACATCCTATCATCCATGTAGCATGGCTTAGAGAATGTGTAGGAGTTGTAGATGGAGTTGACGGCCCCCATATTTGCTCCACGTATGAAATATTTATCTACACGTACCATAGATTGAAGCCAAATGTAGGTAAACATATTCAATACGTGGAGCATTTGAATAACATGACCTAATAAGGTTGTGTTGTTGTTGCGACACCTTCCACTGAAAGGCGTTTCGGGCACTGTGGGGCTATTTAGGATTGTGGAAACCTCCGTTGTGCACCACCTGGGATGTTTTGCTGGTCTCTAGCAATCTCCAATCTGCTCTCGCAATGGATTTGATCAAATTCAGTAGGCAGCTTATCATCATTATTATTTGAATATTGTGGTTCTATGATTTTCTACTAGTTGATTATGTAATTATGTTCAACCTTTAGTGTTTTGCTGTTTTGTTCCGGATCTTCAACCTGTCACTACCATGAACTTCCTTAACGGATAGACAAACCCCACACTGCCGACGGGTCCACGAGGTGCAAGAGCCGCTCCAAAGGAGCAAGGTAGCACAATGCAGGACTTGTCGGGGTTTCAGTACCCTTACTCCCCCGAAATTTAACATGGATGTTTCCAACAATAGGGGTACCCCAAAATGGATGGTTTGTAATGGAAAACCCTATTAAAATGGATGATTGGGGGGTACCCTATTTTTGGAAACACCCACATGGAACCTGAAAATGATGGTTTCAAAAAGGAATATCCTTTTCCGGGGACGTCTTTTCAGGTTCCATGTTAAATTTCAGGGGTGTAGCCCCTTTAAATTTGGTGGGGTCTTTAAATGTAACGCACTAAAAGTGAAACCTTTGACAGTTAGACCTACGTCTTGTCCAGTTTCAGCGAGGTTCCAGAAGGTAAAGTGTTTGAATCGGCTGACATGATGGAAAGTCAATTAACACACACACCCTCTCCCGAAAACTAAACATGACAATGGAAAAATAGGCATTTGAAGATGTATCTCCCATTAAAGATGATGATCTCCATTGTCATATTAGTTTTCGGGGCAATAGATTATCCCGCCCAAGAAGTTAGGGCAGGGCAGGTCACCAATTTGGCAAACCCTTTTGATGGATTCCCTCAAATAGATAAATATAATAACTTAAATACTTAACCTCAGCAATCAGATATATTGGCCATGGGAGATATCACATGTTTTGTGCTGCACAACAGGGAACAACATGTAATTTGCAATATACATGCAGTATATATATTTTTATATATACACAGTCGATATAGTCAACAAACACACACACATATATATATATATATGTATATACAGTATATTTTTCTCATATCGATATACATCATGTCCGTGTTTTGGATGTATTTTGACGCATTTTCGCATAGCCTCTTCCCCATAGGCTGGACTCTTCGCTCCCTGAGGTGATTCCTGGAATTAGCAGAAGTTCAATGAGCAACAACTTATAGATAGTCTAAAACTACTTGTTTAGTATACAAGTATGACATCAAAACACAACAAAATGTATATTTATACCTAGTAGTGTATGTGGTGTTCATGTCAAAATGTAGAGTTTACATGTCACATGTACATACATATTTCAACCGATGACAGTGAACATTGATAATGTATAGCAACACCATGAGGTGTTGCACAAGTGGGATGTTTTGGGATGGCCTTAAAAACCAGCCAGTGTTTGTTTGTTGGGATCCTCCAGGATCCTGCCGTGTCAGATGCAGATCCTTGTATTGCTATAGGTTGCTAGTGGTTGAGAGGGTTCGGGGTGGTCAATAGTTGCAGTTTGAGAGCGTCCAAACTTCAGAATCTAAGCTGAAAGAAGATTTGAAATTTTTCAGGCTATCCACAAACAATTGGTTGTTCATTGGGGCTTCTTAGGCCCTTAAAGCAAGGCCTTAGTTTTCTGGGGGAGTGTGCTTTGGGAGGGTACCCCTCCCATTCCCATGAAAACATTTGTAAGCACCCAGCATCTCGCAACCTGTGACGGGTGCCAGGCAGATTTGGTGTAACAGGGGGTGTGACTCTGAAAAATATCCGCAAACAAGACAGGTTTCTTATGTTTTAAGATGTTTGTAAATACAAGAGTACGCTAGTGGGATATGATTATATACAAGGTATTTCATTGAGAACATCTATTTTGATAAGACATGATTTAAGACAACATTCAACATCTATAATTATTTGTTTAATGTCCTTTCCATTTGCAGCGTCGTCCTTTTTGCATTGCTCGTGTTAACCTCTTGCCAACAACCAAGGGCGCCGTTCTCGTCGAGGAGATCGGTCGAGAACCGGCCCGTGCAGACCAACCGAGCAGGATTGTAGGAGTCGCTGCATGAGAAAAGAGCAGAATCGATCTGTTGCGGTTAAGGGTGGGACATCAGTCATGTGGTGTTGGCATCGTCGTTTTGTTGTAGGAGTGGGATAACTTAAACATGAATAGTGAAGCATGGAACAGTCATATATTTTGTAAGTAAGGTCGAGGAATTTAGATTTTCCTTTGGAAATCAGATAGGAAATGGGGTTCTTGCCGCAGAACATCATCATTGTAAGATACCGCGAACCGATGTTAACAACTTTTGGGGCGAGTTTTTTTCTAGTCATCACCGTCAGGGGCCTAACAAAAGTTGTGTGAAACTTCAGAGATGCTTTTCGGTGACGGAGCCAATATAGAGTCACTTGGAGCAGCATATAGGCAAGCCATGTTTTGCAAACACATGACCGTTGTATTGGATAAGACTGTCTTCCCACACAAACCAAAGTTCAACCAGTCAAAGCAGTAAAATGGAAGTCAGTCACGTTCTACTGCAGATGATCTTGCAGTCTTACATGGTTCCTTAACATCGAAACTGAACAGTAATCAAACAGGTGTTTTATGTATTGATATCATGTCATTCATATCTATATTAATATGTCGTCAGTCCTGGTGCATCCCCTTGTCAACAGGTTCATGTTGTAATCCCCAGTTGACCCTAAGCTCATAGTTAAGGATCCGACTGCCAAAGATGGCCAGGCAGACTGAGGATCGTCCAAACGCCGAGGGCCATACTTACTTCGTAAGGTACGTGCACACCGCTCAGCACTGCTGGCAAGATACTGATGTAGCCCCAAATCCCCAACGGAACAAGGGCCTTCTCTGCAAACCGGTTGATAAGTACAACTGGAATGGAAGCCAATTCGGTTGAATTGGGACTTTTTTCAGGATTAAAAGACTGGAAGTCAGACGTTGCAGTCCTTGATCCAGCTAGGTGGGTTATTGATGTAAGAACCCACATAAGAGGTTTGTTGAGTCCATTTCAAACTTTCGTAGCAGTAGCCGAGCATTTCTAATTCCAAAATGTTTTCTCGGTGTTCCAATGATTTGCTCTTTCGAGTCCATGTGGGATCATGTCGTATTAGGTGGGTAATTTCGTGTTTTGTTGAGATTTCAGAAGCTCACCTTTTTCAAGAGGGTAAACTTTGTAGATGTTTGCATGGGTCTTCTTTACATGGCCGACTGTACATCCTACAAGTAGGTACAGAACATGAAGCATGTCAGTGCAACAGAAGGTTCTGGTATTTCATATATGTATATATAGATTTATATAGTTGTGAGACTGTCCTTTTTTTGTGTCTCTTAAATAGATGTATATATTTGGTAAGATGTTCATAGTTGTTCAATTTCGGTATTCCAGGAGATGCACCAGAAAGCACTATATGTCGATCTACAACAATTCCACCCTAAGATGTAATATGTCTTTAGTGCTCCTCCTGGTAACTTGTGGTAGGCTACTACGGAAGATCCTGAACAACATCCATGTGGCAAGGGCCCTTGGTCAGATGATGTCAGATGCATCATCTAGATGTTTCATTAACCTTAGGTTTTGCAAGCAATCCCTGGTTCCCCTTACCTTTTCTTAAGGATTTGTAGCTGCAAAATGGTGCAGCATTTGGACCATGTCTCTTCAAATGAAAACATCCTCCAGGTGTGTTTCAGGCTCAAGGCATTCATTGTTCCGAACTGCCAGCAAGGGCATCTTCCCACGGCACCAATCAATGGAGCGTGTCAAGCGTATTGCGGCCCATGTGAATGGCGGCAGCCTTACCTCAGAGCCTTGTTCAGCTGCCATTCCAGTGATGGAAAGCATGAAGACGAAGATCGCAGCACTTGCAGGTGGGATTGATACAGTGTGGTTTTATGTGGAAGGGACCCATGATGTCCCCATGAAAGTTGTCAGGTCAACTTTTTTAAAAGATGATTTTAGAAGAATCCTACCCACATGCCAGTGTTGAAAGATCAGACATGCAACATGGAAGTTCACGTTTTTTTTTTCCGCCGAGAGGACAATAGGCAGGGATTTGGTTTCACCATACTTGCAGTGTCGATGGCTCAAAAGTTGGGTCTACAAAGTATCCCCAAGATGCAAATCCTGCCCCAAAACCGAACCTATATCAATTTGGTTCCCTTCCGACCCGGGGTGGTCAGGGTTTCCATGTGCAACGTGCTCATCACGTCAGGTGAAAAAACCGCCTTCAAGAACTTCTTGCTGAAGTACCATGGTGACACTTGACATGTTTGAGACCTGCGGATCTTAGGCCCCATGACATCACCATAGGTTTGGGTTTATATAAGGTGATATTTGACTTCCTATGGTAAATCACCATCAATCCACCATTTGGATCCATTTGGGGAATATGTTGCATTTTTCCAAGTAGCTTAGGCAAATCTAAGTAGGTCCTATATTATGATGATTGATGTAATTGTGTGGAGGTATTCTATACTTGCCAAGTTTAGCCACTTGGCCAGTTCAGGGCTATTGGGCTATAGACAAGCCTTTCAAAGCCCTGCCCCATTCATTTGGATTCAGTGATCAAAGAGTTTCAATGATGAAAATGGTTTCTAATTTTTCCAGGCTATCAAGTCTATAGCAGTAGCAACCCCACCTACCAGTGACTTGCAAAGCTCAAAATTTGGCACAGGGGGGAATGAGGGCTATCTTCCCTAGTGGTGAGCTCGTTACAGGGGCTAAGTGGGAACCCTACCTTTTCTTACAAAACATTAGGAAACTATCGGAAACTATAGGGGAAGATAGGGTATAATACCTCCTCAATTGGCACACCCCCCCCCCCCTTTAAGAATTCCATACTGTTGATGGACAAAATCCTGCACCACCAAGGATGATGGATTATCCCCATTATTTATAGGGTTTCAACCATCCCAAGTGGTTGTTTGGGATTTCTGAACCATCAACAGTAGTACCATGGTTTCCTTAACGGCAAGCCCCATGAATCGCCACCCCCTTTAGGACCGAAAGATTCAGAACGTCACCGTAGAGATGGCCATCAACGGTGCCAGGGCCGTGAAATCCATGGTGACGGAGCCCCCCGGGGGCGTCGTGGAAACGAATTTTCCGAGGGCTGGGTGGTGAGGTCATGATGATGATGATGATGATGATGATGATGATGGTGGTGGTGGTGGTGGTGGTGGTGGTGGTGGTGGTGGTGGTGGTGGTGGTTGACTGAATGCCCATATATATTATATTACATATATCATATATTATAGTTATATTATAGTTTTTTTAATATCGGCTATATGATTGATTTGTGTAAAGTATATTTGATATTTGTTATATTTTGAGAGTGTTTGTTTTTTGTCGGTTTGTGCAACTTTTTGCTATCCAATGAATGTAAGTGTTACTTTCTCACGGCAACAATTGTAGACAATGACAAGCCTAATGTGGTCTCTTATTTCGCGGGGAGCATCCCAAGATCTATATAATCAATTATAATCAGTTTTCATAGCTGGGTTCATAGTTATAGTGTCTTGCTGGTGTTGGGCCAGATTATACGTTGGGTGTGACGTCCTGTTGTCCATTTGTTAGCTTCGCCTTTTGAGTCATGAAGATCGAAAATTTGACAGAGTTGGTTGTGCTTCTTCCTTTCGACATCTGCCTTCGAATCCATTTTCGGGATAGCCGGGTCTCCATGGGTATCCCGGATATTCCCCACTTTGAAGGGAAGATCAAAACCCAGCAAGTAATGGCAAATCTTGGACATCTATGACTAGACTCCCTTGGAGATTCACATTATTTAATCACATGTTAGACATGTCGTTATCCTTTTTGTTTGGGTGAGGAGCAGACATCATTTTCCAAAACTTCACACACATATTTCACATCTCCAAAAAGAAATCCCAACCACAACCCTCAGGACCCATGCCATGGGACGATTCTACATTTACCGATACTTGAATGGTTGATGTTTTATGGTGTTTTCATGTAGGTAAAAAAATGTACAATCATCCCAGATTTTTATGGGTTTTTCATGTATAGGCTGTATAGGTAAGATATACCATACATCCCATAGATCCAAACAAGGCAAGGTGCTTAATTCATACCCCCACCACCACCATCCACAGCAGCAGTTTCTCCAGGAGACATCGGACCTCGATGCCAATTTGGGTATTGCTTATCGACATCTCTCCTTGTACGACGTTAACAAAGATCTTCCCAAAGCACCAGGCCGGCAACGTCGGTTAAGGAGGTTTCGGGGCCGGACCTTTGGTTGAAAAATGGCTTGGTGGAGTAGGCAACGAAAATGGCTTGGTGGAGTAGGGGTGTTATTTCAGAATGAATACATGATATGTTGCGTGCAAAAAATAATGGGAAGTATATACCACCCTTGATGCTCAAATTTGCCCCATTTTTTTTTGCGGAGGGATATTTTGCAGATGCGATGACATGTCATGTATGCCCTGATACCTACTTGCAGTGGTGTTTCATGATCGCTCAGATGGAGCAGGTCTATCTTTCCCCAGTGTTGGATGACGCGTTGAACCACGAATTGATGCTTACGAGTAGTCCAGGAGTCTAGGTCCCTGACACACAACTCCACCGGAAAAGAAGACATATCATATCACTTGAAGCAGTCATCTCGTCATCCCATTACTGATGTTTTCCTAGTATGTATTACTTTAAATCTATTGCTTGCTCAACACAACATATCTGGAAGTACACCCAAAGAGACATGCATACAGCATACAGAAGTTCGGAGAAAAAAACAGATTTGTTTCACTTCTGCCATGCTTAGCAGGTGGAAATGTCGCCTTGCCTGAGGGTGCATTTTGGTTGTTGGTGACTTGGTTACCGAAAAACGGGGGTGTTCGGAATGATGCTGATATTTGTGCGACAACATGGGGAAAGCTAGCTCAACCAAAAACAGGTACCAGTACCCGGCTGAGGATCATAGATTTGGGATCATTTGAATTACAGTAATCCAACCATCAATGTGAGGGTTACACTCCTTAAATACTAACATAGCACCTGAAAATCAATGGTTGGAAGATGAAATGGCCTTGTTAACATGACTTATTTTCAGGTGTGAACATGTAAGTTCCAAGGAGGGTGGTTGGATCTTCAAGGAAAAGAAAACCCACTTTCAACTAACAACCTGACGGGGCACATTGGACATGGCCCACCATGCTTGTAGTCTTGCTGGGGTATGTCAGATGAGAGCAAAACTCCTGCACATGAAAAGCAAGGGCATCAAGACATTCCAAGTTCAGAACGATTTTGTATCTTCATTTTTGTGATCCAGTCCTTTTGCTGCGTTGACAATGTGCTTGAAGCCAGGTTTTAGTTTAGTTTAGTGTGGTTTAGCTTAAGAAATATGTTTCTGCTTTCCAACCACACACTTGTTCAATTTTTTTAAACTGAAAGATTCCAAACGAAAGAATCCCACCTAGTCCTAGTCTGTGTGCAGCGGTCGGCGAGCTTCCTGCAGTTGTTTAGGTCACCGGTGAGGAGCCCAGCATGGAAGAAGTGAAAGGTTTGACAGAGGACCATGGGATCCTGGGTGGTCGTGGGGGCTGTTTGAGCTGCAACCAGGAGGTTCAAGAAGAGATTTTTTTATGTTTTTTGGTTTACAATTACTGTATAGGTCAAATCTTGTTCGACTTTAGCATGGAGTCTTATCACATTTACAAGTTTACAATGTAGTTTACTCTCTTTTGCGTGTGCGCATGTGTTTTTTCAACATAATGTTTATTCAGGTTCATACCAAACCCATCTATCGCATGCAACCGGGGCGCAGGAGCTGCACAAGCGCTCAGCGGTACCTGCAAATGTGATGCAGACACTTGACACTTTGCCCATTGTGCCTTGGGTTATGAAGTTACGAATGAGCAGCAATTCAAAACCATGGATGGTTGGTGGTATATTATCGTGGTACATAGACTTTATACATATTATATAGTTATGATTAGTAGTATTAGTATGATGACGATGATGATGATGATGATGATGATGATATGTATATGTAGATATGCTCATATGCATGTATGTATATATGTGAGTGTGGGTTCTTCTATGTAGTTACGGTTTGCAACATGTTGAGTATAGGAACCCTTATTCATTCAGCAATGGCTATAATGGCATGCCACACAAATTTTTAGTTAAGGATCCTCTACCAGAAAAAAATCTGGGAAGCAGTCTGTGATTTATTGGAGGAGTTGTGAATGAAGCGAGCCAACAGAGAATTAAACATTTGATTGTACTTCAGATGGCGAGCTGTGGAAGGAGCTGTAGAATAGAATCTTCCAAATTATTGCTTAGCTCACAACCCTGACGCAAACAAGACGGAGTTTTGCTATCTGGCTTTGGAGTGGCGCCAGCTTTCATATCTGAAACCCTGTATAACGATCTCACCTGACGTCTTCGGTTTCTTCTGAAATCGCGCAATGAGAAGTTAGTCAAGAACAACAAGCTTCGTATAAGCTTCATTTATTGTTATATATATATACGTGTGTGTGTATATATGTTGTTATTTATATTGGTTGGCTTGTTGGTGAAATATTTGATGGAGTTAAGGGCCTCCGAATCAGGTTTAGGTCAAGGCTTAAATGCTTCATGGCCATGTCACCAATCTAAGGACACTCATCCAATGACACAGCTGTCGGTGGCGATGCTGGCACTGCAAAAGGCCCCTCCTGTGATGAGAGAAACATGCAACCGTTCTAGTCAAGTTTTCTATGACATAGCTGGTGACCGAAAAGCCTGTTATATCCTTGTATAGGTATATATAATATATATATATATATATCCTTTTATTTGTAGGGATCCAATCACCTTCTGAGAATGGTAATGGAACCTTAAAATACTTTGCTAAGGAGGTGAATGGACACCCCAGTCATTCCTTGACAACATGAGGGGATGCTTATAGGGTATCTTTAAAACTTCATGAGTCATTTGTTTGCTATCTATTTGTGGATATTTAATGATTTTTCCTATACGTGCACCACATCTTTCGCTACGAATATATACATATATATATATTTTTGTTTCTATATATTATATACACATCCGGGATGCCCTGGGGAAATATGGTTGAGCCGAGCTGCGGAGGTCGAAGGCGGGTTTTTGTTGCCAGGACTCCAAATTTTGTCAGCAGTACCAGGAGGGCATGAAGAAGGATCAGTCACTGGGCTGTGAGTAGGACATGCCTGGAATGCAGGAATTTCCACAGTCAATGTTTGGTTGGGATTTGGGCTAATTGGTGCTTGCTGTGATGAATTGATGAAATCCGACTGAATTGTGAAGTTCGTGCAGCAAAATGAATCCAAACCATGTTTTGATAGGCTTGGTCCCATGTGAAATGAAAACAGTATGTGTTTGATATATGGTTTTACCAAAGCCATGTCTCAGAAACACGGGTTCCCACATTGTACAGCTACGATCATTGATGTATTGTGTGTTTTGCTTGCATTGCTGCTTTGGTGCCTCGTGGCAGCAACACTGCTATTCAGGTACTGGGTATATGCCCTCGAAGATGCCCTGGACATCATTGCAAAGATCCCCAGCATTGCTGCCAAGATCTACCGTCGAACTTTCGCGGATGGCGTAGTGCCAGAGTGAACTGGAATTTAATTGCAGGGCTTATGTTGGGAGAGACCAACATATACCAACATTCATTCTTCATACCGTGGTCCTTTTCAAGTTGAGTTCATATTGAAGTTCGAGCTAAGTTTTGTTTTTTTCCGGATGTCAAACCTTATGTCATCAACACCAGTCGAGATTTCCTCCCAGGAATTTCCAGGAGTGTCCCCAGTATCCCCTGTTGAAGTTGTTTTGTACACCACGGGCTCCCAGCTTTTCAATTGAGATAAGATGTTTTAGAGTTGAAGTGTTATATATATATATCTACAGCTAGTTAGATGTAACATATTCATTTGAACCAAAGATCAAATGTAATCATTGTAAACAACAAGGAACGAGAGCACACTTTCATGTCTAAAGACACAACACTTCATTGGATGTTCATTGGTTTCTTGGGATGCCTGACCAATCAATCTTCAAGTCAAAGTGTTGCAGCCTCAAAGCTTCGATCCTTAAGACATCATCATCATCATCATCATCATCATCATCATCATCATCATCATCATCATCATTTCGATCGCCATCGCAACCACCATGCTGTCACAAGCTTCCTTTTGTTATCCTTCCTACATCACCGCCATGTTTCACCCAAAGGTATGACAAAAACTTGGATTGGGCAGCGAACTTTGCGCAGATGTTGGGTGTGAATCAAGATGAAGGTTTCAAAGAGGCTGTCCGTACCTAGGTTGCAATTTGATTGCCTTAGTTCAATTTGTTTTCATATAATGTGTATCTTTATTTTTATTTTTATATATATATATAGATACATACGTATGTTGAAGTCAAGCCATCAATGGATGTCTTTTCAGGACTGGTGGCTGTAGGGTGTTTTCCACGACCAGTTACCAAAAAAAACGAGGACTCCAGTTTCTCAAACGTAAGCGTCATTGCGATTTGCTGTTACTTTTGATTCTTGCAGATGCAGGTACGGCTCTTTTGCCATGAAAACCATGAAGATTTCCCATAGGATCCATCTATGGCATCTTTGCCTACATTTACCATAATTTACCATAAAAATCAACCAGTCATGTAGGTAAATATACAATCGTCCCATGGATCCTTTGTTTTTTTCGAATATTTTTGGGTATTTTTGGTCGAATATTTTTGGGATCCAGGGAGCCGTTGGTGGAGGGCGAGGTGGATCACGTCAAGGTGAAATATCCCCAAACAAAGATATAGATTATGTTTGACAATGGGGCCAGTCCATGCCAGGTCCAACAAGGTGTATAACTATAGGTGGTGGTTTTTTGTTTTTATTTTTTATGTTCACCCCCTATGTTTGGGAAGATGAACCCATTTTCACGAGCATATTTTTCAAAGGGGTTGGTTCAACCACCAGCTAGGATAGTTTTTCAAGATCTTTTTAGATGTTCAGGGTTCATATTGAATTGTAAGATTTGCAGTAAGATGTACTGTTGGGGTTTAACACCCGTTTATGTCCCTGACAACTACCAGCTGGTTTTTGTCGGGGATGAGCTTTTCAGAAATAGTCTTTGGGGCTACCAAATTGAATTCTCATTGATATTGGCATTGGTATACATTGGTACCCTCCCTAAAATCACCATGTTGAATAGGAGGTGCATCGAACGAAATGGTTCGTTGTCCAGCCAGTCATCTTCGTTTTCGGGGAAGATCACCTTGAGAGATCAGGTGAAGACCACCACGGAATTGTTTGGTTGTTTTGATTGCGTCCTTTTCTCCACCAAAAACTGCGAAACCCACAGAAAGATCATCACAGATCCGAAAAAAGGCATCCGTAATAAAAGTCTAAAACAAAATTGATAGAAACCGACTATCATAACATGTCTGATTCATACTACATTAATATTGGGTCACCAACCGAGGCCTGTACTTGATGCTTCATGCAGATCATGAAGGTGAGAGAGTCTGCAAAAAGGGTGGGTTTTTGGGGTGACAGGTAGATACGCACCATTCCAACGTTTAAAATTTTCTACACTCCCATGCAACCATCAAACTTTTGGAAACTTGACACGAAAAGGAACGAAGTTACATTTCATGGTATTTCGTCATTTTCTCCTATGTTGAAAGTCGTAGTTTACCGAAAGGGTGCCATGAGTCATGGCCAAAATTCACCCACCAGCTTCCCTTCAAGCAGCTCCGGAGCTGCTTCCCCGGGTCACCGGAAGCGAGATGTTGAGAGAAACTCCATGAGGAAATCATCCATGGAAAACAGTTTGCCACGGTGTGTTTTTTTGTCCATCAAAAGTGTCAAATTGTAGCATTGGATGGATGAAAAAATGAAAAAGTCAAGTGCATGTGATGATAAAGACTATAATATTGTCACCCTGAATTGAATGACTTGATGCAATAGACACCAATCATGAATGTTCAAGGTCACAAAGACCATGCTAGAGGAGTACCTTTTTTTGGAATCCCTTTGAGAGCACCGTTATTTTTGTAATCCTATAGGCTATGGATACTGTTGATGGAAGAAATCCGGCTAACCAGTTGAGGTTGGTAGTTTATCCCATGATTTACAAGGTTTTAGCACCATTCCAGGTGGTGCAGGATTTGTTCTATCAACAGCATTATCAGCATTGTGCTAAAAATTGATCCACCAGCTTTGGATTTGATAATGTGATAATGTGCCACTGAAGATTGATAGCATTTCTGGCATTTGGTTAGATGACCCAGCAAGCCTCAAGGCTCATCATTTATTGCAGTCATACCCTCCCGAAGTTTAACAGAGCTCTCGCCCCTGTAACCTCATGGTTGGAAGACCAGCCTTTTCTTTTTGGGATGGTATATTTTAAAGGGGCGAGCTGTTAAACTTCCAGGGGGTACATCACCCCAAAAAAAGGTTGCCTCCCAAGTTGTAGTGTATCCATAGGTGACGGACATCTGCCGATCCACCAATCCACCTCTGCCAGGTGGAAATGTATCAGCTCATGCCACGCATTTGGTGGGTTCAGCCTTGAGTGACCCTTACTATGTACCTCAGCTTGCGGGGTCTCTGGATTGACAAGAATCAATACTTTACTAGGCTATCCAAATGTATAGCAAAAAGAAATCTTCACCAGTGGTGGTCACAGGCGTATTAAATTCATCAATTATCAATCACGGATTTTTGAACATCTTGTGAAACATACTGTATACAGGCCTGAAAATTGATATGGCTCTGGTCAAATTATAGCGACCTCACACAACCTCACCCCAAATGGTGGTTTAGTAAAGATTTTTTCTCATTTTGAGGGACATCTAGGTTGGTGAAAAAATTGGCCAGATGGTTCACCCTAAAAATCACCCAATGGAAAAGGAAAATCATCTGAACCAAACCTCCAGTTTTTTGAGATGCAGCTGTTAATTTTCAGGGGTGGATTAATATGGAAAGGTGAGGGTGTTAAATTACCCAGATTGAAAAGGTAGAGTCCAAGTGATTCGCTTGGCTTTTTGCACCACTTGTCATCTCCAGCATGATTTATGACCCGCGTGACTGGTGTGCCGAGTATTGCAACAAAAAGTGCATGATTCTGATAAGGTAGTGACATGCCATGTTTTGCCCACCGTCCTGATTTGAAAATGGCAATGTATCAACATGTATCAATACATCCTACTTTTGTTATTGTGATATGACCATGTAGTAACGATGGCATATGAGTCTCATATATATGCTATCACTGGAGTGATATAAGTGGAATATAAGTGGTATATTTCCTGCCAATTGGGTGGTTAGATATCACCGGTCCCACCCATTAATCCTAGGGAAAATGCTGGTACCCTTGGGATGGTACCCCGAATAATCAACCCCATATACACCTTATATAGTGGGTATTTATTGGGTCTATCCACTTTCAAAGGGCTCCTTGGAGGGTTAAACAGGTAGGGTACCATCCCTATGAATTAAGGAAACCAGAAAACAGCAATTGATGCTATGCTTCCCTTGACCAGCTTCCTCAGGCTTGGGCTGCTGGGCTTTGCGGTCTTGCAGGTCCTTTACATGGCCTGGCCAACCAGGCAGGGCATGAGGGGTTTTGGTCCCAACAAAAAAGGGGCCAAATTTATAAAGAAAGTCCTTGAAGTACCCTCCAGGGAACTAACATATCCCCCTACCAAGGGACTTTTGAAGATGATTTTGCTTTTCCCCAGGTGGGATATGTTAATTCCCTGGAGGGTAATAGTTATTCCTTATGTAATTGAATTGAAGCAACAACAAAAAACACCAGCTTTCATGGAGGGACAGGGTTTTTATTCTGTGAAACTTGTGGGTTTTGTTCGGGTGCATTGGAGGTTTACCATCATTTACCACATAGGATCCATGGGACTGGTATATTTACCTGCAGTTACCATAAATTTAAGCCACTCATGCAGGTAAATATGCCATATCTACCATACCTACATGGATCCGTCATGGGTACGAAGTGATTTGTGTGGCAGGAATGTTTGTCTTGGTTGTTGGATGTCCAGAAGCAGTTGGGAGATCGGAGGCCTACGAAGGAGATCCGACGTTCATTAACTGGGGAAGCGGGTGGATTGGATGCTTCTAAGGCGACTCTAAGGCTTATCTATTGTCGAGGTGGTGGCAACTCAAATGTTGGCTTTGCCATGCACCATGGTTCGCGCAGCTCACCTGCAGTGTGTTCGACAAACCGTTGCAAATGGTTTCATTTTTTTCCACCCCGAACCCTTCCGGAAATGATCCAAGTTGACTAATGCTTTTCATATGGGTTGGTTCAACCACCAAGTAATTAGTTGCTTAGTTGGTGTTGTTTTTTACGGATTATACCATAAATTACCATGAAAAAACCCAGCATTTAGGGAATATGTTCCATATTTCTTCCAAGCATCGAAGTAGCAAAATCCAAGGTATATGACCCGCAAGGCACCGTGGTCACTGAAGTTGGATGTAAGCATTACTGTATTTCAATGTTATGGATAAGGAGCTATCCGAGCTATCCGTAAATTACAACTGAAAACATGTTTAGATGACGGATAGCTAAATCTTACTTGTGATTCTATTCGGTTAAAATCCTGGAGGCTTTTGAAGTATACCTATTCCCGGAATCCATTCCAAAAGGTTATTCAGAAAAAGACAAAACTTCCCCGAATCTTCAGCAACACTGTTTTTTTTTAATTAGGAGACGCAATGAATCCACCAACCTTAAAAACATCTCCACCTCTTTTGGTAACTGCAGAAAAAAGGAGCTCCTAACGGAGTTTGCTGAGAAAACCTTGAAGGAAGGGAAGGTGATCCCTGGAACCATGGCAGCAGAAATGTGTTGATAGTATAAGCCGTATACGTCCTATAAATGGCCTTCTAAATAGGTAACTGGGCCGGGGTTATTTCATCCCTTTATATAAGTGGAGTTATTTTCTCGTTACTTGTAACTGGTAGGGGGCCACCTTGCATGATGAGTATGTTCATGTAGTTTTATAGGTGAAGATATTATGTGCATGCTGCATGAACATATATTATTTACATATATATTACAACGTGTATGTTTGTTTTGCAATACTCGTACCTTTAGACAAAGAATTTTGACAAATATATAGCGTAGATTCCAAGCCGAGAGATAGAGTCTTTTACAATTGCACAAAGAGTGTATGTGATAAGGTCTTGACTGTATACTTGTAAGGGTACTGATGCCATACACAACATTTTGCAGAGATAGTTTTGAGAAACTCAGGAGCCCTAGCGCAACATTTGCGAACCAAAGGTTTCTGATATGGGGATCGAAATGTTTCAGCTGTCACAAGGGTTTTGTCAATGGAGTCCATTAGAAGAAAACATGGGTGGAGAGATTTGACCAGTAGACACTAGTGAAAAGGGGTAGCATGTAACATAATCTCTAGGGAACAAGGCTTGGGAGTGTCGAACCACAGTGGCGAAGCCCAGCAGCAATTTTTTAGTTTCACCTTCATGAGCAATACTTCCTATGGCAAAGATGTGACAGGGTTCTGATTATCAGATGGTGAAAGAATGGAAAGGTGGGAGAAACATGGACACAAACGTCAAGCATGTGCCAATAAATGGTGCAGATGCGTTTCATATGTTTCACAAGGTCTACGTCAAGGTTTGGCAAAACGACAGGTTTGTTTGAAGATCAAGTCTTTGTGAGCAACATTGCAGCATTGCCTTTTGCCGAGCATTTGGTGAGATTAACAAGAAAGGCAGAATTTCTTGGTGTGACCTCGTCCACGAGATGTGTGCTTTACCCAAAATTATGGTAGATACTGTAGTATTGTATAAATGAACAAGTTAAACACTTAAACTACCCATAATACATGTTATGGAAAATTGTGTATAACATAGATAGTTGCCTACATTGTCAAACACCCAGGAATACTTGATCATTGGCTTCATATGTCAAATAAGTTTTCTTCCATTTCTCATATTAGTAGACCAGTTTTGCTGATCCTATGAGTCTTCCACTTCCTTTGGGCCATTATACAAGATATGCCACAAAAAACACCACCGAATTCCTATGTGTTGTTTTCCACGGATGGTCTTCACAGTTCAACTTCTGGTGCGTTGAAAGTTGAGGATTTGGTCATGCTGTGCTGAGAAACACCGACCCACGTTATATGCTGGAAAGAGATTTTGCCCTGACACATTGCACGCATGATCCCTTGTTCCAACTTGTCGATGCGTGTCACTTGGAGAAAAACATGTTGAAATCCGAAGGTATGTAGGTGTATGTCCAAAAGCGCGGAGATGAAAACAGGTGGTGAGAGGTTTGAGATTGAAAGTACATTTTTATGCACGGATATTTTAATTGCGTAAATAGAGTCTATAGAATATGGCATGTTTTTTTTTTGTTTTCAAAAAATTGATGGTATCACCTCCGTACTTGTAGCAATGGAAATCCATTTTTCCTACAGGAAATCATGTACGATGATCGTGGTGAGTCGTGGATGATGGATAACGGATGATATTGATGTTGATGACGATGATGATGATGATGATGATGATGATGATGATGATGATGATGGTGATGATGATGATGATGATGATGATGTTGATGATGTTGATGCTAATGATTCCAATGTTGATGCAATCTTTGAGGCTAATGATGCTCATGATCGTGATGATGATGATGATGATGATGATGATCATCATCATCATCATCATCATCATCATCATAATCATCATGGTGCCGAATATACTTAAATTTAATGATGTGTGATAACAACAAGGACTAATAGAATGATGATGATGCTACTGACGGATCAGAATACTTGAACATCAACATCGGCTCATGTCATACAGCCTTCAGAAACTAAACACATTCTGCCCCCAACAAATGTCATGCCATTTGGGGTCACCAGGAGCTTCAGGAATTTCATATAGCATATATAGCCATCATCATCAGCATCATCATCACCGCTGGAACCCCTCCAGCTGGAAGCTCGGGTTCCCTTGGAAGTCAACTAGCCAGGCTATCATGCTATTCCTCCGGTACTTTTGAAGCAGGGCAAGGTGAAGAATCCATATCCCAACGTGGATGCCCATAGTGGTCAGCTGATGTTCCTTGGAGATTTGGAGATTTGTCAGTGAGTGATTTGTGTCCTTTGGGTGTCAAGATTTGGTGGGTGGGTCAAAAATCCATAAAAATCCTCCAGCAAACCAACACGGCCATGGAAATTCTTCCTTTCTTTGAATGGACATTTCATGATGTTCACATGTGGGGTAAGTGTTCGTGTTGTGAGTTCCCTTTGTCGGTGTCAACATTACATTTGGCAGAAGGTCGGCAGATTAAGTCTTTCAAAACAAAAAGGTATATAGAATTCTGACATTAAGCGTCCGCATTTCTTGGCAATATGTAAGTGTGTGTGCCCGTTTTGTTCGGAACAAAATGTAGTAAGTAGATGTAAGTAGTACATAGATAATCTTTTTAAACTCCACAGTCTTTTGCAACTCTACTCGGTTTCGCAAAAGTTGATTTTCTTTACTTGTTTGGGCAAAAAACAGCATCAAACTACCCCACTACTGCGCCTATGTTGTTGACCCAAAGGTACTTCTACAACCTCAAGGAGCAAAATTTCTACACCGTGATGTTTGCTGTTTCCCGCACCTTGGGAGTTCTTTGTCAGAGATGAGATGGGATTTTTTGTCCGTTGTGGAAGAGACGTGTTTAAAGGTACAAGATGTATTTGCCTCGAAGTAAGCGAAGATATATCATTAGTTTTCCTAGTTTATTAAAAACAAAAACATGACTGTACAAAGTTGCACTACATAATCACATATTCTCTCAACAAAATTTATGAATATTATTAGATCACTGAGCAGACAATTCACCAATACCTATGCCTTTCTTTCAACTACTATTTTCTGGAACAAAATCAATGCAACAACCTCCAAAACCCCATAGGATCCATGGTATATTTACTTACATTTACCATCAAAATCAACATACAATCGTCCCATGGATCCCATGGGATCGATCCATGTCACTCAGGGAACCCGTTTTTGAGGTCATGGCTCAATACATTTGGTCGAGGGCCATTGGTCTTCCAATTGAACGTCCCAAATCGGTGCCTTGTCGTCTCAATGAAAATTTCTCGGTGACATCCATAAGGCCCACCCCCGATGGTACAGAGATGCGTAAATCTTTGGAAAGGGCGTGATATTTTTTTGGAAAATCATGTTTGGAAGTAGTACATGGAGATAGTTACTATAGTTTCTTTTTGGGAGTGGGAAAGGGTGTGGCCAGGAACAGTAGTTTTACACATGGTTTCAAGGACTTGTGAAGGCACTGGTTAAATTTAGGACTTCGAATTGCAGAAAGATGGATTATTCACCATGGGGTAAATTCCCATGATCTTCACTGACTCAACTTTCAAGCTTCAACAATGACACTGAAACATCGAAACCTACCCCTCCCTCCGCTGTTAAAAACCATGATGTTTTTTTTGTTCAGAATCTGAATCTCCAATGGGTTGGGTTAAACTGCTACCCTCCCTCCAACTAACATAGCCCCTACAAATGGATGGTTGGAATACAATTTTCCTATTAGGGAGGCCCATTTTCGGAGGCTATGTTACTTTCAGGGAGGGTAACTTGTGAAATAAGTTAAAAATGGGAAACCTACTAAAAACCATGGTGATTCTTCAAAAAATATTCAACGTTCCACTTTGGAAATTCAGCCTTTGGGAGATTAAGGGTCAAAGGGACCCTTTGAAAGGCGGACATCATCCACGATTTGAAAAACCATAGTGAGAGAAATTTTGTGAACCCTTGGGATGCACAGAAAGACAGGCTCTATTAATATATATGTATTTAGTATATTATAGACTAGATGATCTATATTGGTGGTATATATTTTCTCGTACCATATGAATTACATATATTTGTTCGTAAGCTACCTTTTTTTCATTTGCAGTATAGTCATTTTTTTAACGGTTTCCTTGTCGAGGTGCCTTTGGATGAGTTGTCGAAGTTGGCCAAGCAGCATCGTTCCTTGGGGTTTACTTTAGAGATATCTTGTGATGAACAGAAATCCTGGACCAGTTGAATTTTGGGGTACATTTGATGTATACTCGCAATTTCTTGTAGCTATCCTTATATATATATATATCGAAAAAAACTAGTTATGTATAGCCTCATTTCTTCCGGCAAAGGTATTTTTTGGTCCGAAACACAGGGGAGCGAAACACAAATTTTTCAACCGATCAACCGCCCACAACATGGATCAAATGGGACCCATCTTTGGATGGCTACACCCTGGAAGATGAACGGCTGGAACTTACTACAAATCACCCATGAAAAGAAAGGAACATGATCTGAACCAAGCCTCCATGAGGACATGTTCCAGCCGTTAATCTTCAGGATTGTAAGATCATCCAACAAAAATTAGCCAGGCCAAGTTTCAATGTTGTACCATGAATTCCCCGCTACGGTAAACCACCTTTCACAATGCTGGAGTTTTGTGCCTTACCTTTTTTCAACAGTTTACCGTTTGCCTCTTGCCTCCAGCACCAGGTTGGCAGCGGGAGAAGGGAAAGGTTTCTGATCAGCAGTGATGGAGTGATAAACTTTATCAAGAGGCCTCAGCTGGAGGCTTAGGTCCCATTTTGAAGGCCCACAACAACGAATCAGATCCGATGATGCGATGATGATGATGTCATCGGCGGCATGACTTGTGACTTGATTCATGGCTAGCGGTTTGACTGATTGCAGCAATCGCAGCATGCAAAAAGGGCTCAGGGGCTGATGTGTCCAGGAAAATTGTCATTAGTTTGATGATTTGGCTAGCCTTTTTTTTGATATCAATTTCTATTGTCAGTTGCCTTTTCTTCACCACCCAGCACTTTGTGATCACATGTTTTTTCAACACGTGATAATCACTCTATCCAATTTAGCCAAAGTGTGGGGATTTGTCCCAATTTGATTTGCAGCCATAATTTGAATCCTGAAAATTCTCAGGATTTATCGGAGCTTTCTATCACTTTGGTGACGTCGTCAGGGACCCAGAATGACTTGGTAGTATTTCTCATGGGGTTCATTTTGTTTCTACATAAAGGAGGCAAATTTAGCAGCCAGACAAAAGCGCTCAATAAATTGTGTATATATTCCAGGATTAGAAGAGTTGCTGTACATATATATATATATATACATAATACGTGTGTGTGTGTGTGTGCGCGTCCAAGTCTTGCTTGTTTTGTGCCACTAGTCTGATTTTTTAACTTACTCCATAGTGAAGTTTATTTTTCCACAAGGTTGTTGCGGCCACAAGTTCACTAAATGGGAGCTGGCCAAAGCATCAGTACAACCATCATCTATATCCCGTTTCATGAGTTATCCAAAGTCCATGAGTTTGCAGAAGAGATCGCCCAACGCTTCTACTTCTTAAACTTGGAGCCACAATAAGGACTTAGCATCCTCTTAATCAATGCTTCGGGAAGGATGGAGAAAGGAAAATATTTGAAGAGCTCACTTTCACATTGAAAGAAGATAGCAAGGAGATGTACCTTTTGCTTTGGAACATGTTCAACATGTTCGAAACATTCGGTTTTAAAAGATGCTATATGCTGCGAGCACAAATTCAACAAACATATGCAAACATTTATATATATACTGTATATACTGTATATATAATGTATACTCATTTACGTTTGCTCATCAATATATATTTATAATTTATACTCATATATATGTTCATCAATATTATTATATATAATATATTTACACACTTGTCATAATTTTAGATATGCTTTTTCTCTTTGCATATATATAATTTAGTACGGAATATATTTGCCCAATACATGAATTCATGTACACTTGTATATTCCTGCGTAGTATGCATGAGCAGACACGTTTGGATCATCTCTGTAACATTTTGCAAACTGTGATACTGTTGATGGTTCAGAAATCCAGCGTTCACCAGTTGAGGTTTGTAGTTTATCCCATGATTTATCCCAGGATTTTAGCACCATCCAAACGGTCGCCGGATTTCTGAAGCATCACTGAGTCAGTCGATTCTTTCGCAGCATTTTTGTGGCTCAAGTGACGGCCCCATTTTTGAACCTCGGGTTGACGGGAACGGTGTCGGGAGCCTCAGGAAGCCTATAGTGACCTTGTTACAACCTGGGCCCCCAAAACGGTAGCTGCTTTTGGGAAGGAATATCCCCGAAATTTAACATGGAAGCTGAAAATAAGTCCCTGGAGAAGGAAAGCCCATTTGGAAACCATTATTTTTAGGTTCCATGTTGAATTTCAGGGGTGTATGTTGGTGAAAGATTATGATTTGGCCAGATGCGTTGGGTTTCTTGTGTAATTTTACACAGGATGTAACGAATAGGTTTGGTATTTCAGTATCTCCACTAATTATATATTATGTATAGATTATCGGGATTTCCCTTGCTATCAAGTATGTTAGATACTTGTAAGGATGACCAAATTTACTGGAAGGTCTTAGTATCATAGGGATGAATACCAGGATCCTAGCCCACCATGGGGAATACCAACACAGATGATTTTAACAGAAAACATTCAGGTAGAATAGGTTGGTTGGCATTTATTAGAAAATTCCTGCTTCAATTTCTACCACAACATCCCCAAGAACACTACATTGTCCATGATCTATTCATATATACCTATATGATATATGTATATACATATTTCGGAGGATATACTACCAGTGAGTTATGAAATCCGAAATTGAAGACAGCTAGTGACCAGTGATGTATTACCACAGGGAAATGTTCATCTAAAGGGTGGTTAAAGATGGCGATAGACTGTTCTGGGAAACCTTTCCGATAAGGTAATAGCGACTTGCCAATGATTGATTTTCTACCAACAAATTCTTCCTAAAGACAAGAAGTCAGCAACGTTCTGTAATATAGATATTTGTTTAATGATCATATGTATTACCCACCCTGAAACTAGCATAGCCCCTGAAATCCGAGGGTTGGAAGATAAGTTTTCCTTTTGGGGCCCGGCCTATTTTCAACTTGCCTTTGCTGTTTCAGGGAGTGTCACTACATGTATATAGCATGTATGTGCATCGTACTGAAAGTACATGGCGCAACTCCCAACAGGTGGCAATTTATAAGGGGCCATGATAAACCAATGCATGGGAGTTGAGCCATTTACTTTCCAGGTTGTCTAAGTTTCCCTGGCTTAGTACCATGTTGATATTTACCAACCAGAACTGGTGACCTTACCGGATTTCTGAACCATCAAACTAGTTTTTTTTTACTGGGAGCATCAAATGGTGTTTTGGGACACAATTTTCCTTCACAAAAAAATCATGGATCAAAAGGATCACAACAAGGATACCCTCCAGGGAACTAACATGTCCCCCCCAAAATGGCATTTTGAGTCGATGATTTTCCGAACTTCCCTTTCGGTGGGATATGTGATCCTTCCCTGGAGGATAGCTTCACCCAGCTTAGGTTCTTTGCTTTTAAAATCAATGGACGCCTTTGCCGTTGCCAGCAGCTTCCAAAGCGCCGGTTTGGTGGTTCAACCGCAGGTTTGGGGGGGGGTCCTGGGGTTTGTGTAGACTAAATTCCAGTTGAATTTCAATTTGAAGCCCTAAGAAGGCCTAATCTTTAATGGCTATAAGGGAAAGCGCAAGATATATATATATATATACATAGTATATATGCAGACAGGGGCCAGCAGATATGACATGAATTGCCATATGTGCTGTGGTTGCATGTGCACCTCAACTGTAATGCGTTGCACAAAGCATACTCACCCGATTCCATTTCCAATATTGGAATTGTTGGTCCAAGAGGGCAATTTTTAAGTTGCCTCCATTCTTAAGATATCTCAGGCAAAAAACTCTCCAGGCAACTGGCCTCTCGCCTCTCCCTTTCGGGAGATTTTAGAGTCGGTGATTTTTACCTTTTCCATGGGGATCTGTCAAAAAGTCCACTGGAGGGATACGGAGTTTGTTCTGCAAGCCGCACAAATTGTGGAACTGAACGTGTTGACCTTGGCAAGCCTTTTGCAGGTGGTCCCAGTCTCAAGCCTTCGCCGCCAGGCGTTGCGCGTTTCGCTTAGTTTGTTGCTTGCGACGAACCGGTTGGAGAGATAGATGTTTGTAGGAGGTTGCTCTAGAGAGCTGTGTTATATATATTTGTATATATATATATATTTATGTATATGTTTCAATATCTATCTCAATATACATACTGTAGATATAGGGGTGTGTGTATGTGTGTGCTTCCTTTTTTGGTTGGTTTGGTATTTCTAGTCATTTGCCACTTAGGTGTGGCATGCATATTACCTTTTTCGGTACATTGTAGAAGCAACACTCTTTAAATCATATGAACGACATATTCCTACATCAAATCTCTACTATTTATAGATGTTGCAGCCACTATATATCAAACTAGCAGTTCTCAAAAAACGCTTGGTTAGGAAAGTCTGGTGGCTGGGAAGCATCATTTTCCAAGCACTTAGGGTACCCAGGTACCCAATGCCCAGCCGAGTCCCGTTCCGACGCCAGGCCCACTCAATGAGGGGTTCCCGGAGCACTGGCTTGGAAATGACCTTGGCAGGTTCGGCGGATTGTTCAAACGGAAGCGAGGAGAAAGGAGTGGTGGAACCGGGATTTTTTCCATTTCCGAAAATAGGTGTACCCCTAAATCATCCATTTTAATAGGGTTTTCCATTATAAACCATCCATTTTGGAGTACCCCTAGAATCTGAAATCTGAGAAGATCAGCCAAATTTTAGCAAACTTATGCAAAACTTTGTACCTAGCGGTTTTTTACAGTGTCAGTGCCAGTCTATACAAAATATACACAAAAAATACGAGCCCAAACTAGGGAACCCACAGGAAAGTCTCAGATTAATTGGAACAGATAAAAATAAACCGGAGTGAAAGTAGATGGCTGGCCACTCCCAAAAAGGTGGCGATTTGTAACGGCCATGATAAACCAATGTATGGGCGTTTAACTCCCATCGATCCTTTCCAGGTGGTATACATTCTTCTTCGCTACTGTTGCACTATTGTTGATGGTTCAGAAATCCAGCGTTCACCAGTTGAGGTTGGTAGTTGAAATCCCCATTATTTACAAGGTTTTATACAATAGCCAGGTGGTTGGAAATCGCCGGATTTCTGAACCATCAACGACGTATCAGATCATGAAGTCCAAAAAACCTCCAGGATTTTACCAGGGTTTCTCACCATAGACTGCTTGGCTCAAGTTTGCTGGGTTCGTTGGGGGTGCTGAAATCGCGATTCGCTGCCGGATTCTCAACCCGAACCGCTGCGGATCCCGGGGGTATCACCGGGGGTGTTTCATTACCGGGGGTGAAGGTGGTTTCCACGGGAGGTGAGGATGCAATGAATGAGGGGCCCCAAAAAGGAAAGGATCATCTTCCAAGCATCTGTTAGTTTTAGGGAGGCCACCTGGCTTTTGCAAGTCTTGTAAAGTTTCATACTTCCTGCACTAGTTGCTTTGTTTCTTTTCCTCAGCACTTCTCAGTCTGGTGAATAGCATGAACAAATTATCTTTAAAAAACAAAGCTGCTTTATATGACTTGCAATCACGTAATATCATGTGATGTGTAACCCACTGTTACCCAATGCTCAGAGATTTATAGAATTGAATCATTCTTTCCTTTGACTTTTCATGTTTTTTCTACAGATATTCTCTTCAGGTCTTTCCCCTCAACCAGGAACCGTGCCCTTCCCAGTGGGCAGCGTTCAAACCAATGAGGCTCCCTGAATCATGTCTGACGAAGAGGAAGAAGAGACTCAGCAGACCAACAAGTTTCTTGGCCAACGGATTTTGTTTTGGCCTGTGTTGAAAGGTAGATTGGCGCACTGAAAACTCCCGAAAAGGCGGCTTACACTGTAAGGAACCCATGAGGTTTACCAACCAATACATGGGAGTTTAAAGCGTATGCTTTGAAAGTTCTTGGAGGTGACCCATGAAAGAAATATGAAACATTTAACAACTATCAGCAAGTTGTTTTCAAAAATCTCCCAGCCTCACCAGCCGGTCACATCCCTGATTGATACCGTAATTTGAAATGGGTTAGCTGAAAGGGATGGTATTGGCTGCACATGTCGGAAAAAGCCATTTTTCGCCGATCCCCAAGGATTGTCCTTCCTGAGTTTCACGAAAGGCACGTGGATATAGGTGATGGGTGGAGCTAAGGTGGAAAAGATGAAGGCGATGGAAATTCCACGGGAAATTTTTGATATTTAAATGATTACGTATAGGTGGTGGCAACTCAAATGCATTTTTATTTTCACCCCGAAACTTGGGGAAATGATCCATTATCAATTATCATCCATTTCTTGAGTAAAAAACCATTTGTTGCATTTACACCCCTAAAGTTTACCATGGAACCTGAGATTACACCCCTGCAAGTCTTCCGTTCACCATCATTTTCCGTTCACCATCATTTTCAGGTCTTCCAGCTGTTAAACTTTCGGGGCTTTATATGGGTGTTTCCAAAAATAGGGGTACCCCAAAATGGATGGTTTATAATGGAAAACCCTATTAAATGGATGATTTGGGGGGAAAACCCACTATTTTCGGAAACATCCATATACATTACAACAAAAAACTGCAAGGCAAGTCACTGGGACCTGGGTCCCAAACCCCAAACCCCCAGGCACAATGAGCTTCGCCCGGACCTCTTTGAGAAGATTTTGGTGCTGGCCAGCGATGCGGTAGGGGAATCCAAGGAGCCAACCTGCAGGTGTCGGTCAGTTGGTGCACCCCGAAGAAATATGAAAAAATGGTGGGGTTTAGTAAGGGAAACTCATACCCAAAATGGCCGAAAAAATCAATTCAGATTACGGATTTATTTCATAAATTGCCCAGTTGTTTGTAAATGTTTGTTGTTTGGCCCCCGGAAAGGTCCCGAAAAAAAGTCAGGTTTTAGGATTTTGTTTTCGTCAATTGCGCATTTTTGAATTAAAGGAATTTATATCAAACCTTCAATGATGTTCCCGAAGCTGCCAGAACTCAATGAGAACCTCAATCGCATCTCACGCGTCGACCCTTGCATCAGTGGTTGGGCCAACCCCCGAGGTTCAGAAGAATAAGTTACAAAAGGACATCGCGTATCATATCAAGCAGGCGGGCTGGCGTGGCAAAGCGGTTTTTTGTGAAACTGAACTGAGCTGAGCGTGGGGGCGTTTCAGGTATTTCAGGGTCTCATCTGTTGGCATTTTGGGAAGCCTACTTGGAGGATCATCCCATTTAGTAAGTGGTTAGTAACCCCTATTTGTAAGCCAATTAGGCCATTTGGAAGGGGAATAATCCCATTTAGGGGACTTACTAACCATGGTTATTAACCACTTACTAAATGGGATGATCCTCCAAGTAAGGGGTCACTGCATAGGTTCCATTCACCACCGATTCACTCACCAGTCTCAGAGTGGTTGACCTGGCTGGGTCGGCCAAATACACACCACAGGACCCCGCAATAGGTTTTGTACAATGTCCAAACAAAGGACTGGAAAGGAAGCTGCATTATGTATTTGTTGAAAAATTGTTGGATGGTGAAATCATGAGTTATTAACTAGGAAGCTTTAAACAAATATATACATAGGACATATGTGTATAATTATATTGTTCTATATGTTTATGAGTCATTTAATCTCAAAAGATCTCCCTTGAAGTGGGTTGGTGCTTTTTGGTGTGATATGTTCCCTCCTCCAACCAATGCTGTGTCCCACAGGCCTTGGACACCGATGTGGAGTTCAACGAGCTTATTGGGAAAGGACCCTGGCAGGCGTGCAACTTTCAGGAAAACTGGCAGCTTAAATGACGCCAAAATGATTAGACCCCCAAGATTTTGCCATGTCCCTTGAAAAATAGTGGTTAGTGGTTGGAAGGCAAGCGCCTTTCCTTCTGAAATGGCCCCTTTTTAGTGGACATGTTCGTTTTTTCGAGGGTGTGGACCCCTTTAGACTTTAGGTTGAACATTAGCAAACTGAGGAGTTGATCGAAATGGAAACCTTTGGGGGATTTTTGTTGTTTCCAACAAATGTGGGTTTTCTAAAATGGTGGGTTTCCCCAACAACCATGGGTTTTCCTACTAAAAATGATCATTTTATGGTGTTTTGGGGGTACCACCATTTAAGGAAACACCCAAATAAGTAACGATTCTGTAAACCTTCCCACGTGTTGAGCCAGCAGTCTGGGCCATGAGATTTTGGGGAATTGACGAAGGGATTTACCTTGATTGACCCAAATGTTTTTTTGTCTAAGGATGCCCCAAAGGGGAACTGGTTCAATTGAAAAAAAGACTTGAGCATATGGGAATGCTTAGATGACGTCGGCAATATGGAAAGTGCAGATCCTGTAATTGCGTCTTAAAAGTGGATTAGGGAAGAGAAATTCCATGCAATTCCTACATCATTCCCATTATATTTTGATATGTTTGTTATATCCCATAGGATCCATGTATGGAATATTTACCTACATTTCCTTCTGAATGTGGCCATTTTTCACCTAATGTAGGTAAATAATCCATACATGGATCCTATGGGTATAGCCTCAACATAAAGGCTTCATCTTTGTTCAGGTCAACATCTAAAAAACCAGGTTTGCCAGCGCACTTTTTCTTTCGATGGCGTGTCAGGTGAGAGGAAACCCATGGAACTACGCAAGACAAATACTACCTCTATCATAGGGAATTGACATCATTTTGATTGGCCAGTACAGGTAATTCGGAGTAAAGAAACCAGTACAGTATCATAGATGGAGGAAAAATACGGATATGATATATACTTGTTTTTTGGTATAATATGATGTCATGATATGTGTACAAAATATGATGTAAAATGGTTGCTTTTTTTCCTGCTCATTTTTCATCCTTACCATGATTTTGGAAAAACATCCAAGCGTTCCAATGTGGACAGGTCATTGTTGGCAGGTCCTTCGCATCATCCGTGACTCATGAGGCAGGGAACCATGGATGGAAGACATCCTTAAATAGATATACTGTAGATACCTGGACCCTCCAAGGGGTGCCAAATGGATGGGAGTTGGGGTGCCATGCAGGGTGCTTGTGTATGTGTGTGTGTGTGTGTTTTGTTTTACTTCATCCCATAGGATTTATGCATGGTATAATTTATACGTTTTATACCTACATGAATGGTTGATGTTGATGGTAAATATAGGTAAATACACCATACATGGATCCTAAGGTTTCAAAGATATATTTTGATTTTCACCGCGATTCCTGCAAAGATGATCCAAGTTGACAAATATTTTTCGTAGGGCTGGAAACCAGCAACTAGCATAGATATTTAGTTGTTTTTTTTAAGAACCGGTTCTGACTGAAACCATTAAAAAGCCAATGAAACAGCATGAAAATTGTTGAATCTTGCGACTACACCACACACTTCCTTCTCGGTGTTGCAGATGATTTGCGGTTTGAAACCTTGAGTCTTAGATTAGGATCCGACAACCATGTCAATGTATGTTATTTACATCAACAAGCAAACACATACAATCGGTTATATAATATGTATTTGTGTATATATATATTTGTTTTTCCTGATTATAATGTTGTGAATGATCTAAGGATTTTAGTTGTTTGGGGGATAAGCTCAATCGAATGCTTCGCACCGGTTTTCTGAAAACATCTTTCAAATTTTAATCTTTAACCCATGATTCAGGCAATGCATGTGGCATTCTTTGATTTGCCCAAGTATCAGGACGTTCGGTGGTCGGGCCAGTAATTTGGATATAGCGATATTGAACGGAACTCGTGAGCTCAAGATGGGGGTCATTTCTCGGTTTTTCATTGTACTGTTGATTGTCGTTTGGGATTGCTTCATTCATATCCGGGCTGGCTAAACCTAACAATTTTTGGCTAAACTCTTTGACGGAGTACAATTACCTTTACGTGTCAGTTGATTCAGATAGATCTTGGAGCTTCTTATTTGAACTTGGGCTCCTTGATTCTCAGATTAACTTCACTGATTTTATTCAATGGTTTCCTGCATGCAGCAGACATTTTTATGACAAGCTGTTGGAAGAATCAAGCAGAGCCAGTCATTGTATCCAGTTGCCACATAGCTCCACGGATTTTTTGGTTGGAATCATTTAAAGGCCAGCCTTGGTATGGATCATCCTGGATCCTGCCGCTTTCAAACATAGACTGAAATGCTGCTGCTATTTCTCGTGGTGTTTGGTCAGACTTGCCCTAGAGGTTGATCTTGTTGCATTGGAGATGCTTACGTTGGTGTTTGTAGTGGATAGTGTTGCCATGCAAATCAAACTTGCTGAGCCTGCTGGCTGACAAGAAGTATAGTGTTTATTTTTGATTCTTTGAGGATGTCCCTTTCAGAATCTTCCGATGATTGACCCTTCATCAATTCTATACCTTCTGGTTTTGAATGGTTTTTCATGTTGAAATACGCTTCCCATCAAATTCTGGGACTCTAAAGCTGACAAGATGCCTGACACGACAGGAGACCTTTCTGATCTACAAGTCCCTGGGTGTTCAGAGCGTTTGAGGGATCTCGGGGTCGGTGGAGCAACCAGCCTCGTGGGCAGCAGCTAGGCCCAGCCTGGTCGGCGGTCGCCAAGTGGCAAGCCCAGTGGTCTTTGTTTGATGATGTCAGACAGACGTTTCGATCAACTTGTTGTTTGTTATTTGCTTATTTGTGTTTTGATACAGTTTTGTTTTGTGAGTTTTTGTAATATTGTCGTATACATAGCTGGTTTGTTTTGCACAGGGCAGTTTCATTGTGTATTTGTTTTATTTTGTGTTTTATGTTGTGTTGGTTTGTATTGTTCTGTTATTCTGGTCAGTTTTGTTTTGGTTTGTGTTGTTTTGTTTGCTGTGGGAGTTTGCCGTGTCATGTTGTGGAGTTATGACCGGAAAGGACTTACATTACGTATGCATGGTAGAAGACATGTAGAGTATGCATAAGCATATATATTTATATTGATATATATATATATTCTCATCACATGAGCCAAAGCAGAATATAAAGTGGCCAAAGGCACATCAAAAGTCTATCAAGGACATCAAGCATGGCTACAAACATCAAGGCCATGTGTATATATATATGCATTTGTACGCATAACATGTAACATGTATATTTCACTTCGGCTATGTGTCGTTTCAACACAGGTTTACCTACAAAAAACATTTCCTCCCTGCATATCTCACTGGGTTGCCTTGGCCCTCCATGTCTCACTGTGGACCGGCAACGGACGTGTTTGAAACTGAACATCGGACGTTTCTCAGCTGATTCTTTGCGTCAGGATGTCCTGGAAGGAGGTTTTGTTAGTACTCAGACTTCAAAGCCTGGAGAGAGAGAGAGAGAGAGAGGAGCATGACAAATAAAACATATCTATTCTTTAGAAGACAACTATATGTTCTTTTCGCCACGTAGAAGAAAAGAAAGAAGAAACAGTAANAAGCCTGGAGAGAGAGAGAGAGAGAGAGAGGCATGCATAAAAACATATCATCTTTGAAGCAACATATGCTTTTTGCCACTGAGAAAGAAAGAGAAACATAGGACTAGGAGATTCCCATGTTTCAAGTGACATCCTGACCTCATCACTGTCTCTGGATTGTCGGATCCGTAGCCAAACCCCCAAGCTGATTTCACTGGCAGCTCTGGAAATAACTGCCACAGGTAGTAACTCAGTGTTGAGTTTCATCATGTTAATCTAAAAAAATGCCAACTGACTTACCTTTTTTTAGCAATGTTGCTGCGAAGGTAGATTGAAATTTCTGTTGATCCTTTTGATTTCTTACCTGGTAATGACAATAGTATGTATGCTGGTATCATTCCAATTCCCCTTTGATGCTGAATCCATGTCGTGTAGTGGTTCAAATTGATATAGGCCAAGATTACGAGAACCTGCTTCACCGGCGCACACACGCTGCACATTTTTGGGAGAGATGTGCAAAAGTCACATTATGATTCACAGCTATATTTATTTTGATATGTATGATTTGTATTTGCATGTTTAAATGTGTATATATATATATGTATAGTATATATTCAATCTATGTATGTATATATGTATAGTGTACACATATAATTATATATATGTACATATGTATGCATNATATATATATGTATAGTATATATTCAATCTATGTATGTATATATGTATAGTGTACACATATAATTATATATATGTACATATGTATGCATATATTATATATATATATGTTTTTTTTATCTAACCGCCACGTCTCATGATGGTAAATGATCGCTAACCAATAACATATATTTTGGAGCGCGAGAAAAAGATGCAATAGTTGCATTTGTTTGAGATGTGTTTTTTTTTTTGAAGGGGGTTGGCATGTTTTCTTTGCGAACATCACGAGCTGATGCGAATCCATTGCACTTGTTGCATGATCCCGGAAGAAAAGCAGATGGCCAGCGGTGATCCAAGGGTCTTTTGGATGTGCCACCGAAGGAGCTTCAAAATGACAGTCCAACTTGAGTGCAAATAGCAAACTTTAATCATACTTGAATATAGGCAACACCTTCCCGTAGAATCTATTCTTTGCACAATAGATAAATCGGTGCCAAGTATTTTGAAACCGAAGTATCTTTATTTTCCCAGGAGGAAACAAGAGACAAAAAAATAACGGTTTCAGCTTGACATGTATTTGTTTTCAAGTTTGGAACTGGACAAGTGCCAAATTGACATAGTCTAACATTGGCCAGTGAGAAACACGGACTCAAGAAACATTGGGAATGTAGGTCTCAAGAAACGTTGGGAATGTAGGTGCATTGAACCCAAAGCATGAAACCAATTGCAAGATCATTCAATTGGAGTATTCATGTTCACCCACTTGGGGAACATCGGTTGATGTTTGGTTTTTGCCATCATGTTCCATCCACTCCTAATTCCCACTAGTCACTAGTCAAGTGATGTTTGTTTTCACGCGAAAATATACTGTAATGTTATTTTTGGTTGTGTATATTCAATTTATATATATATATATATGTACCTGGACCTTCCAAAGGGTGCCAAATGGTTGCTAAAGGGTCTTAATTCACCATCCGTTAGGGTATAATTGGCACCTCTTAGGTGGTGCTGGTATATGTATACTTATGACATATTACATTTACAGCTGGTACTGACCGTTGTTTTCTTTTAAGCCGTAAGACCCCACAGCAAGCAATCCACGATGGGAGTGAGAGGTGACATCACCTTTCCCACCTGACCAAATACTGTTGGCGGCTGAAATCCTACACCAGGTAGTTCATCCCATTTACCGGGTTTTATGCATCTCAGGTGTTGCAGGATTTCTTCCAACATGGTGATCTAATATGGACCTTGGGATGGTGACATAGTGACATAGGAGAAACTCTTTCAAGATCCCATAAGACTTTAGAATTAGCAGCGAACACACCGTCCAGGGTGTGATTTAATGATTTTTTCAATGCCTTGGAAGACTATTTTTTTTTGGATATGATTTGGGAGCTTGTCATCTTTTCAGGTTCAAAATCATTTTAATTTGTTTTGTGGGGGAGGGTGGCGAAAAAGGGTTTATATAAACATTGGTTAAGAATCAAACCATGGTGTCACCGTGGTGTTTCTGCTGTCTCTTCAGGTGGCGCAGTCGCCCTGTCAGCCTCCGCACTGCGACGTAGCCGAAAGACGTCCTTTGCGGCGCGGACACGCAATCAGCAGGCGGGAAAGGGAAGTCAAGTCCGATGAATGAAGTTTGGGTATCCTGCAATCCCAATGTATCGATGCCTTTTTGAATGATAGTAAAGGGGTGTAAGGGGCTACTTTTGTATTGGTCCCCTAAGTTTTTCTCAGAGTATTGAAACAAGGCCTGACTGATACTGATATTGACGTGAGTTTGGTCTCGGGATTGTGGGAGAAATGGGCCTCAGGATGTTCAATTTCAACGCCAAGCTAAGGGACAGAGGGACAACTCCTATTATGATTGATCCCTCTGATTCGATGGTAGCGTAACTTGATGAACTTTCGTGAGAAAGAAATACCTTTGAGCTTGGCATATCCCTTTTAGCCTGGCATGCCTTGTACAAAGGTTGTGGATATGTCCTTTTCTCAAGTCCCTTTTGATCCCTTTGGTTTACAATGTACAGTGTATACTATAACTAATGCATTCAAAAAGCATTCAAAATATCTTTCATTCATGTATATATATATACATTTATATATGCGGATGTGCCCTTTTCTCACTGAGCTACTTCAGACCATCACATCAGTATCACTGGATCCAACCAAGCTTTGTCACCTCATCAATGGTAGGTCTCGGCCGTGGTGATGCATGGCAAACCCGTTTGTGCTGGTGTGGTGATCACCGGTGGCGCAGCCGGGGTGGGCTATGCCTACGCAGATGAGTTCCTCTCACGCGGGCATCAGGCGAGTGTTTGATCCAATGATTCATGGTATGCTGGGTGGTGGTTTCATTATTTTTTTAAATGTTCACCCCTATTTGGGGAAGATTTCCATTTTGACTAATATTTTGCAAAGGGGTTAAAAAAAACACATCAACTAATATGAATTTTCCTTAACGTTACGAGTTCCCTGATACGGTAACCAGCTCCATCGGTAGCCAGATTCTGGTGTTTTTCGGCGCAGCTAGACGGTTGATATATCTAAATTTCCAGGTTTGATTTCGCATTTTTTGAGGTCGGTGAAGTTACTATTGAACTATAGGGACCAGTAACTGCAACATGGGTTTTCCTCATGTAAACCTATGATAACCAGGTGATTCAGGCCGTGCCCTTTTAAAACCCCTAGTTGGAGGTCAATTAGTTCTTTAAGTCCATTAACCATCCCAAAAAGGTCACAAAGAATTGCCAGGAACATGTCTCGTTTTCACAATCAGATGATCTTATTTAAACAAATCTTAAAGGTCATGGTTTTCAGCTGCAGATGACCAAATTTCGGCCCTTTTTTCTCACTGAAAGGTGGTCATTTGCGATGTCAAGGAGGGACGGATTCGCACGGATTCAGCCAATCTTTGGATCACATAACCTTGGCGTTTTTGTGGATGTTTGACGGATTTGTTCATGGTTTGGTCACTACTGAAATGGCATTTTCTATGGTTTAAAGACATGAAATTCCTTCGCCGGTGTTTGGAATGGGAGCTGCGGATATTTTTGGACAGAATCCTTTTCATAATGGGGGCTCAAGGGCTTGTTCTTTTGGTTCATGAGCTATGTGCTGGAAAGGTGTGGTGTGCAATACAATCAAACATATTATCTTCCAACAATCCTAAAAAGTGGTTAGTTTGGCCCCCAACTGGGGACAAAATTCATCTTCCAGGGCAAAAAACGTTTCACTTCCATGGTTGGGGGCGAAAGAGTATGGTTTTCAGAAGGATTTGCCGAGCTTGCACGTTTTAAAAGGGAGATCACAACAACGGCAGTTCTTTAGGAGCATCCCATTGGTGAAAACGTTAAAGCTCCACCATAATGGATTTTCAAACAGTTCCCGTACAACACTGGGCACTATGGAAACCACAAGTAGTTGTTGTTTTGATAGGTTTGTATGTGTGATGGTGTATGCCATTGTTCTTGACATTGTTGTCACCGGGCAGATTGTGTGAATATATTGAATATACTCACTGACAAGTGATGATTAAACCCGACCAAAATGGGTTTTCAAACGGGTCCCGTACATTGGAAACCACAGGTAGTTGTTGTGGTGATACTGTTGATGGAAGACATCCTGCACCACCAAGGATAATGATTATCCCATTGTTTATAGGGTTTTAACCATCTCAGGTGGTGCAGGATTTCTTCCATCAACTGTAGGTTTGTGCGTGCGTGTGTGTGTGTGTGTGTGTGTGTGTGTGTGTGTGTGTGTGTGTGTGTGTGTGTGTGTGTGTGTGTGTGTGTGTGTGTGTGTGTGTGTGTGNCGTGTGTGTGTGTGTGTGTGTGTGTGTGTGTGTGTGTGTGTGTGTGTGTGTGTGTGTGTGTGATGGTGTGTGTTATTTTTCTTCATATTGTTGTCACCGGGCAGATTGTATGAATATATTCCATATGCTGACTGCAAGTGATGATTACATAATGGGATTGCGGCTCTCTACAGTGCCATGTCCATTTTACCACCCCGGTCTTGAATGTCATTCGATTGTCACACATCATTCCGCCAACATGGTGGAGGATTTTCCACAAAAATCACATGGATGGTACCAAGAGACAGCTGAGCAATCAAATCGATAAACTAACTGCATGTCATATGACCCAATCACATTGGAAGTGTACCATGTACATGGAGTCTCATAGTACGTCATGTACTTTTCAGATCCGATGTGAACTATTCCCTTCATTGTTGCACTGTGATCCTCCATTGGCAGGATTGTTCCGATGCTGTGGATTCCTTGAAGCAAAAACATGGAGAGAAAGCTAGTAACCTTGGAAGCAATTAAAAGCAAACAACGGGCTGATTGTAGGCGATTGCCACTCCCGAGTTTGGTGTATATATATATATATATTTACACATTTAATATACCTGGACCCTCCAGGGGTGCCAAATGGATGGGAAAGGGTGCCATTGAGCAACCCCGTCGGGTTTCAACACCACCCATGGGAGGGTGCTGGTAGAGGGGAGGAAGGTGTCACCTACTTTCGATGGAATGGCAATCTATCCATTCTGATGGATCCATATGGATCCTAGGTCAGGTAGCTGTGTGGGAAGCACATGTCTCAAGGTAGCACAACCAAATCCCAAAAGATTTGCACAGATGCTTCCGTGATTCAACCCATTTAGCTACCAGCTGCCCCGAGGCATTTTTAGCACCACATGTGACGTTTCCAGCATTGAGAGCATCAACAAGCTGATTGACTTTGTGAAGGAGAAGATCGGTGTGGTCCATTACTGGCCCTTCGGGTTGCACTGAGTCTATGTCAAAGATGGAGACCTCCAAGTGGTCTTCATTATTGACATTGTTTTGCACTTCATGTACCTGAATACCTTTATACCCCATGTAGATAGTAACATGGTGTGAATCAAAAGTTGACCGTATCGTTGTGTGTATGTTTGTTTTTTTGTCTTCCGGATATTTCCTTCCAAATCAAATGTATTCGAATGTATCGAAGAGAAAGAACGACTTGCTGAAGGTTGGCTCTTCAACTTTCCAGGCATCAATAAACTTAAACCATCCTTTCTCTTTTTTGGAGCTTTTCTGCACAAGATCAACCGGTTTGACTTCAATCTGGTTGTGTTATTTGTTTTTTCCCCCCCCCCCAAAAAAAAAACACACCACAAGACATGCTAGGTGGTGGCAACTCAAATATGTTTTGAATGTTTACCCCGAACCTTGGGGAAGATGTTATCCCATTTTGACTTGAGCATATTTTTACAAAATGGATTGAAACTTGAAACCACCAACTAGTACAGTAATTGTAAACTATCCTCATCAACAATTCCCAGATCTTCCCTGTTGGGACACCAATTCAAATGGATTGAAACTCAACCACCAACTAGAGCAATGTCTCTACAAACAACATGAACCTGGAACCCTAAACAACCATTTTTGGATGGATGTGTGGTGAAAAACACACCACAAGACACGACATGTCTGACATGACATGACGTTTTTATCTCCTCGACTACTCCTCAGGGTCAACAACGCTGGCATCAACGGCGGCCGCCGCCGCTTCACGGAGATCAGCCCCGAGACGGTGGAAGCGGTGATACGCCGCTTGGGAATCCGACAACGTTTCGTGGTGGATTCTATGGGTTATATTATGACCTGGGCCCTGAGTTTTGGGACCCCCAAAAAAGGTGAGAAAAGGAAGGGTCCCCTGGCAATTTCAGGGAAATCGGAAGGTTGGTGAAATATTTTTTTAAAGATTTGGCCAGTATAAAATGTCATGGATGCGCACACCGGTGGGTCTCGGTGTGTATATCTGTATACATGGACAGAGACACAATGATGTCAGATTGCATAGATCTCAATTTATGTTAACTGAGACTTATATTCAAATGGTACGGCCAAGACGATGCAATGAAGCTTCTTTGATTAGTCGTATATTTAGTCATCGAATGTTGCCGATAGAAGTGTCAACATCACAATTTGCGATACTGACAAATTGATTCTAATGAAACTTTGTCGCTCAACAATCAGGAACAAGCCCTCCCTGATTTGAGGGGTTAACAACTGCCATCATCCCAAGATCAATATGGTTTTATTACTGTAAGTCCTCATTTATATATTATATATACGTACACGTATTTGTTTATTCGTTGTAGCGAAATTATTATGCTACTGCACTACACCCCTTTCCGCAGTTATCTCAGTGATAATGGTAAGTAATCCTTTTTTATGTTCATGTTATCTACTATTCTTTGATAGTGGGTAAAAACAAACCAAATCTAAACAACATTCACATGTATTAATGAACATAGTGTTCACAACTTCAAACGACACATTGTCATTGTCAGCCCGGTTTTTTGTTGATGCCACTCCGTTGATAGGATTCTATGCGGCCTTCAATGGCCTATGTCAAGTTGATGAATTGCCATGTCTTTGTTCCCATATGAAAGAGAATCTCATTTTCGTGCAAATAAAGTGGACCCCAAAAAACATTGGTGATCAGTAGGGGCCCGTAGCTCCACTTCTAGGGATTTTTGGCCATTTATTGGGCTCCATTTACAACTGGTGGCGGGTGCCGGGGATGCCAGATTATCATAGAGAAACCGAGCCAAGAGCCCCGACAAAACAGCAGAGAACTCACGGAAGTTGAAGGCTCAAGGCTCACACCAAATGGAAGAAAACAACGCAAAAGGGAGCCACAAAGTATCAAGATGCCAAAGTGAGGTTTGTTCATGTGAACCTCATGAACTGTTTTGCTAAGTTATTTGATATTAATGCCTTGATCCTTGTTTACTGTTACTAGGTTGCTTGATCCAGTTGAAGGCACTAGTCACGCTCGAAATGAGGTGTGAATTTGGGCACCTTGGCTGAAAAACCCTATGGTGGCTGAGTGAATGGAGACATGATGGGACTTGTGAAGGGACAGTTCCATGAAATCGATAGGTACTGTTGACGGAAGAATCCTGCAAGGGTTGATGAGGTGCTAGCCATTCGACGCCCTACCTCCCTGAAACTACCATAGCACCTCAAAATGGATTGTTGGAAGACTATTTCCCTTTGGGATGACCTATTTTCAGGGGCTCTGTTAGTTGCAGGGAGGGCACATTACTTAAGAAAACGAAATTTTAGACATTTTGCATTTTGCAACCAGATTCCACCTCAAAATTGATTTTGTTATATAACCACCTTGTGTCAATGAGTTTTCGGGACTCACTTCGGGGCAAAAATTCCCAGGTGGTTTGTGGAATCATCATCAAGCCCTTCGCCCTTCAACCTTGGACCTCCAAACACCGGAAACTTTCAAGGTTTTTTTTCGGACCCGTGTTTTGAGGTCCTTTAAAAGAGGGTTCCAAACAAAAACTGCTATAGTTGGTGGTTTCACACATTTTTTATGTTCAGCCCTACCTGGGGAAATGATCCCGTTTCACTAATAGTTCTCAAATATGTTTTAAAACTTCACCCCGCAAAATTGGGAGAAAGAGAGAGAGAGAGATGTTGCCCCATTTTGACTTGCGCATATTTTTTCAAAGGGGTTGGTGACAAACCACCAACTAGAAAATTTCCTTTGTTGAAACTGGCATTTGCATATATTTTTCTTTAGACCGGGCTCAAGCTCAAAAAAAAGAGCATCGCAAAGTCATAGGGATGAAATATGATGGATTTCGGCATTTTTAAGGGGCCTGAAAAGGGCCCCTGATTAAAAAAAATCACCCCCATATAGATATACATTTTTTATTAAGTCCGTTGAATTTGTTGGGTTATATATATCACTATGTCACAAGGTGGCATCCCAAAGTTTCCCCCAAGGTGGCATTCTGCTTTGCACTCACGCGGCGATGCGAATGATGGAGCAACAGATGCTAGGCCCAAAAAGAAGGTGTGGTACTGCCGTTTCCCAATCCTGAATGGGGGAACCATTTTGAGCAGCAGAATTTCCAACCAAAATCACTCAAAACTTGCCTACAGTATTTGGTTTTGGTTGCTGTACCTCCTTTATCATGGCGAAAAAATCATGTTTCTTTTTCTGTTTCTCGTTATCTTATTGTAAATATTTATTACATGTACGCGAGTATGCGCATGCTTAGTTGTGCAATTCCTCGTTCCTCAGGCACTTTCCAACACTTGTGCCCGAAGGGGGGGTTTGTTGACAATGTTCCTCAGAGACTGGATGCCGTATTGCTATTGCAATATGTTACAAGAGGGCCACGTTCCAAAACCCCATGTTTTCGGCAGGTCCAGGGTACAATTTTGCATTGACCTTTTGCCAGAACCATCTTCCCCCAACTTCAGGGGAAGATAACCCATTTTTAAGAAATCTCCAACAGGACCCACGGAACGGACCCCTAAACCTGAGTGGTTTGTATCTAATAGCCCTAGCAACTTATTTAGGGGTCAGTTGGTGAGGTCCCATTCAATTTTTGATGGACATTTTAACATTTTCAGGTGTGGCTCCACCAGCCTCGTTGTTGAAAAACTGCAGCATTTACATTTCTCCCTGAGGAAAGGTGTGGAGAGTCACATCTTCAACACAGTGGGCAGCGGCGTTTCTCGGAGTTGGCGGTGGGGGGGGGGAACCAGTGTCAGAGGTTTCAGTTGGGTTGGGATTAAAGTCAGTTGGCATGAAATTTGGATACATACGGTTTTTCTGGTTCAGAAATCCGGTAAACTCACCAGTTGAATCCAGTTGACGGTTTATAGTTTATCCCCATTATTTACCAGGTGGGTTTTAGGTTTTCTTCCATCAACAGTGTTTTTGAGATTGTTTGGTCTTGCCTGTGAATTGTGTGCGTATGGTCGAAGACTGTATGTCAGACTACTCGGGCCCCCCCAACTTCCCCGGTCCCAAATTTGGTGTTTCACCACTTAGGAAAATGTGTAGAGCATACCAATTTGTTCTCCTTAACTTCAATAAAGCATTAAAAATAAAATTTCCCAATTTGGTAAGCATAACCGATCTTTTTTAAACAAAAACTTCAATAACATGCATCAAGAAAACGCTGCTCCTTCATCATGGGTTTTCAAGCCTTCATTCAACATGTTGAACCCCCCCCTCCCAAACGACCCTGGCTGAAGCTTAAGGTCAAAGGTGGTGGTACTCCTGGCTACGTGGCTTATGGAGCGACCAAGCGTGGCTTACCACAGATGACCGAATCCTTGGTGAAGGAGTTGGAGGTGAGGACCCGACAACCAGATATCCGGTAGATCAACTCAACTCACCAGTTGAGGTCCAGGGAACGGTAGTTGAAATCCCATTATTTACATAGGTTTTTTGTATACATCCAAACGGTGGTTGTTATGGTTGTTTTGGGATTTCTGAACCATCAACAGTAGGTGAAAGGCATTCATTTGTCTGGGATTGGTTCTGTTTTTTCATGTTTTACGGATTGTACCATGGTAAATCACCATGAAAAACCACCATGTGGGAGGATACGTGTTACATCGTGTTACAGTTTCCAAGCATCTTGAGCAAATCCAAGTTATCGTTACCAGGAGTGATTGACAGATAGTCCTCTTCGAAGAATTCTTTGCTACTTTTGGAAAGGTGGGCATGGAAAAAACAAACAGCAAGTTAAGTTTCCACCCACCAAAAGTAAATCGTTGCGACAATGATTAGTACAGCTTTTTGTTTGAGGTGTCAATGTTTGTGAACCGTTGGATCAAAACTTTACCTTTGGAATCTCAGAGTTCAGGACAAGAAAAACGTCGAGAGTCATCATGCCCCAGACAATCGGAGAAAAAACACATGCTGACTCAATGACGACGTTTTTGGGAGTTCAGCAACCAATGAGAAGACAACGAAGAGGGTGACCTTAAACCCGAAAATATTCATGCAGACACTGGGAAGTGTCTTGATCTTGTAATCTAGAGTTTGTGTGGATGTGTCCCTGAATGCTTGGAAAACCTGAATTTCTTTCCATATGTGTGGGTGAGTTGATGGTGTTTCTGGAATGTATAGTTGTCATATCTTGTCATGGTGGTCGGATTGGTATGATTGATCGGCCCTTTGGACAGGAAGGTGTGCAAGGGACACTTGTTTGCATTGATTGCATACCTGGCTCCTGTTCCATCGGCAGGTGGTCCCCCTCGAAGCTTCTAAAAGCGTCGGTTACCATGTTTCATTTGTGTGTCCCTTCTGCCACGAGTTTGATGGTGCTACGTTTGGCCATTGAAAACCCAGACGAAAATCAAGTTTGCAACCCACCTCGTACTTGAAAAACATGCTAGAGTCCAGAAAACATCAGAAAGCAAGGTTTCATGATATATACTAGTTGGTGGCAACTCAAATATGTTTTATTTTCACCCCTATTTGGGGACGATGATCCATTTTGACTAATTTTTTTCAACTGGGTTGAAAACACCAACCAGTATATGAGTGTTTGATTTTCCTTGACCAGCCCTTGGACCTCTCTCTGGAAATCTCTGATGCTAAAAGACTATCTTGAACAACCATATGGGTTCCATGGCTTTGAGCTGCTACCCCTTCACTTTCTTTCTAAATCCCGTCCTCCACATTTTGTATTAATGAACATTTTATCTATAACATCCTAATATGTATTATGATGATATCCAAATAATGACAACTATATATACTATATTTCTATATATACATCTTTATTTTCATCTCCCACATATCTACCTTACCATCTCCCACCCCTTAAAACGGTAAGGTATGATGCTGTGGAGACACCTGGAAAGGTGAATTGCCATTGCCTTTCACCTGGCATGGTTTGGGGGCCCTCAGGAATCCGATCCGTAAGGTCGACAGTGAGTTAATGGGGTTCGCGGCTCATGGTTGGTGGTTGGTTGGTGGCAACTCAAATATTTTTTAAATGTTCACCCGGAAACCCTGGGGAAATGATCCAAGTTGACATAATATTTTTGAAATGGGTTGGTTCAACCACCAACTAGTTGGTGAAAATCTCACCCTTAAATAAATTTAACAGTTCGTTTAAAGTTCGTTTGCCTAAAAAATAGGCAATCCCAAAGGGAAACGGGCGAAACAAAACATCTAGATCTTGAAAGATAGTACACTCGTTGAAACTAACATAGCCTTAGCCCCTGAAAATTTATGGTCGGAAGATGGCTTTCCTTTTTGGATGCCGATTTTTCAGGTGCGAACTGTCAGTTTCAGGGAGTGTACAACCCTTGAGAAGTAAGATGTGGATCCCAAAGTAATGAAGGTTTGGTTCAGATGATTTTCCTTTTCGCATTGGGGTGATGGCTTCAGGTTCCAGTTGTTCATTTTTCAGGGTTTAAGGTCGATAATTCACTGCTTTAAGATAGCTGAGCATACCCATGTCACTATAGGCTATAGATGAGATAAGCATCCTTGTCGAAAATCTATCGACCCAGCAGTTTTTTCAACAACGTCTCCTGAAAAAAAACTGCCGGGCGGACTTTCCTGGAACCTATACATCTCTTCTTTGAAAATGAAAAATTGAACCTTCCAATTAACTCTAAGAATCCAGACCGCGCCCGCTATTTCCGTAGCGTTGATGGTCGTTTAAAATCCCATGGCCAGAATAGGATTGGATCAGGGAAATCCCTTATGGACATACAAACAGATCCTTAGATTCCTTAGGCTTACCCAACCAATAGGTGAGCAATATGAGTAATGAAAATAGGGCCCCTTGTTGTTTAGAAATTATTCTAAATAGTGGATTGTAATGGATTATAATTATAATGATTATACTACACAGCTACTGGTATATGAGGATTATAATAAACCATTATAAGGATCCCTATTTTTTCATCCTTCGCTAAGTCCAGGTCTTCACCGATCTCCTTCTGAACGACAGCACTCCTGAGCTTCGCAAGTTTCCATTCGGTGTGCTTGCTGCACAACCTGAGGAGGTCGAGAGCGGATAGGATTCTTGGAGGATCATCCCAGTCAATAAGTGGTTATTAACCCCCATTTACAAGCTATGAAAAGGCCATTTGGAAGGGGAACAAGCCGATCCTTAGGGGACAAAAACTAACCGTGGTTATTAACCACATACTTACCGGGATGATCCTCCAAGTTGGAAATAGGATTGTTGGGGACAGTACATGTGTTATTTGCACTGGGATGTCCATGGTACTTAGCAAATGGAATTTAACCCCTATTTTTGGTAGGTTGTAAGTCCTATAAGTAGGCTATAAATTATATCAGCTTATTGACTAGTTATTATCTTCCATGGACACCCTATAGTATGTATAATATGCATTTGTTGGGCCTTCTGCAATCCCTTCATTCCAAAAGAATTTGCAACTTTACTTCGCACTGAGTTCCATAAGTCTGACATAAACTCCTCAAATGATGTTTGCTTGGTGGTTTCAATAATTTTTATGTTCACCCCTATTTGGGGAAGATTCCCATTTTGACTAATATTTTTCAAAGGCTTTGAAACCACCAACTAGATGTGGTGAAAAACCATTGCGGGGTTGGAAGGGAAACCAAGCTAAGAAGATCCCATCCCACAGGCGGGGGGGCATTGGGGAAATTCCCCATGCTACCACCCAAACTTTAAAGCACTTGGCGGTGCAGCGATTGTTTGCTGTCAAGAAAGCACCGAAGCTACAAAGATCCATGTGTTGATTGATATACTCTTTGCATAACAGTATAACTACAGTGTTTTTGAGGAAGTATATATATATATATATGCGCACTGAAAGTTACATAAGTTGAAATTTGCAGATGTTGATTTGATTTTTTGCTTGTTCCGAAAAATTCCCTCTACACCATGGCTCACCGGCGAAAACATGCAGAGACGGGTGAAAGTCGCAGGTAGCGGCAGATTTGGTGCCAAAGATCCTCAACATCAGCGGCAATGGCAAATCGGTGGGTGTCCTAGTGCCACACCATTTTTTCCGCTGTTTGCATACCCTTAGAAAATGTATGTACATTGGCATGAAACATGGATTTGGCGGAAGGAACATGAGCTCACATTAATTTGAGGTGAAATGTTTACACCCTGGAAATGGAACCTACAAATCACCTATTTAGAAAGGAACATGATTTTCCAAACCTCCACGATTATGTTCCATGTTAATCTTCAAAGGTGTAGATAAACACAACATACATGCAACATTGAGATTTCTTGAATTGTTTTTCATTAAACAGTAATGTTCGGCGAGTGGTTTGGAACTTGGGTCTTTTCCGCTTATATGGCAACCTAATTAGGAATAAAATCCTCAAAACCATTTTCTCACTTCTACATTGATGAAATTTAAAGTCGTTATATAAAGTATGATGTATGTTTAATTACTGTTTCCTGTTGGTGTCTTGGAAAGCAACACATCTTGCCCGGTCAGTTGATCAAGATATTCCGTCCATCGTTCATAAAATGGCTCAGATTCTGATGACGTCTTGAGAAACAGTAGTACTCTATCAGGAAGTACTATCGGGAGACTGTCATTCTGAGGACTGTTAATGGACTGTTAATATTTTTGTTCATTGTAGCAGTAGCAAAATTTAGATGTCATAGGGTGTTGAACAGTCTTGGACTCAGTGTAAGGTGTTTTCAGAAACAAAACCCAGATGCTCCATGTAGCGAATATTTGCCTACATTTCACCCTTGAATGTGTTTTCATATTTCACAAACCGTAAGCAAATAACTCATACATGGAGCATTTGGGTATTAGATTTATGATAAATCAACCCACCCATAGTTACAGTCAGTTTTACAAAAAAAGGACTCAACCATTCAGAAATTCATGTAGGTAAATATACCAGTCAAACGGAGCATTTTGAAACAAACCCTTGCAATTACTGCACACATCCGGAAACCGCCAAAAATTTCCAGGTGGAATTTTTGACCTTGGATAAGATTTTGACGAAGTTTGCCCAACGATTTCTGTTGGGAGAACCTTGGAGCAATGTAGAGTTGTAGGGTTTGATGAGTTCGATACCTGCCCAAAGGCAAACGATAATGGATGGCAGGTATATGTCAAATCCGCAAATCATGTACTGTTACTGATGCATGCTGTATATTATATAGTTGTCTATATGTATTTTTGCATCCAACATGTATTTTTTTGAAAATATGTACATTGTATATATGTATACGTACACATTTGTTTTTCCCTTGAGGATTTCAGGGCAGACATTTTCGGCACTACCATATTGGATCATCGGGGTATTGCAGGTTTTTAATGGCAATACTCGGATGGTCACATTCTGAAGCACAGCTTGCTTGGCTACCCTTGGACCCCAACAACCCATGAAAAAAGGGAAGGTTTTTACACCTCCCAAAAATATGGGTTGTATCCCCTAAAAATGAAGGAAACGTGGGTTCCCATGGCTACTCATTGATTTTTCAATAGGCTGCCGGAATTATGCCTGTTTTGGTTAGTTTTTTCTGCATGATTGTTTGTTCCTCTCGAACGACCCTAACTTTGAAGGGTCATGGAAGTCGTGACCCGCGCTCCGAGGAGAAGTCCAAGTACATCGATGACGACGGAAACGTGATCAAAATGCCGGGTGCAGACTATGCGGACCGGGGGGAATAGAAATGGGTACAAATGGTGCTACCACCAGTTCTGCATGTTCTTTATCCCTGCCATTTCAACCATTTCAACAACTTTGAAAGACATTGACACGCAGCTTTTCAAGAACTTTGCTGTAATACATCCGGAACTCATTTACAATCTCTCTTCTCTACTGCAAGCCGCAAGCCGGCGAGGATAATGGTGTCCGCGTTTTGTATGATGGCATGAAGTGAAGGGAGGCATTTTTGGCGTGAAGGTGACATTTGGGAAAGGAAGCAAGGGCGACACAGAGAGTACCCTCCCAATAAGTGTAGACTCTTCCGAACAGGGGGGTGGGGGGGGGGCGCAGAAAAAAAAACACACTTTTGGGGATAAAGGTCAGAAGGAAGATGTTTTGCATGCTTATAATATATGCCATTATATAGTCTGCTGGGAGCAGAATGGGATATACGTTGGTGATTCCCATAGGATCAATGTAGGGTATTTACCTACATTTGCCCTCCCTAAAGCTAACATAACCCCTAAAAATGATGGTTTCCAATAGGAACAACCTTTTCCAGCGTTTTATTTTCAGGGGCTATGTTAGTTTCAGGGAGGGTATATAGTTGATTTTTGTGCTTAATTCTATGTACCATACATTGATCTTTTGGGATTGCTCACAGTTGAACAGATGTTGACGCATGGTTGATGATGGGTGACATAGTGCCGGATGATGATGGCGACGAGGATGATGACCACCATGGCGCATCATGGCGGTAATTTTTGATATTGGGTCATGAGGGTTAGGGTTAGTATGATTGATTAGTGTTGTCCGTTATTATGTAAGCAGTTTACTGTACAGTAATGTTTATCACTAACGTTTTGCAAAAAAGCAACATTCTATGATGATTTTTGATTGTGATTGTCATTAGTGCGGTCATCACAATTTGGTGTCCTGAATCCTTCAGTTTATAGTCTTTGATTTTGCTACTAATTCTTGGAGATGCTTCCCATGCTGCTTCAGATCCAATGAACCCTGTTTTAACATTTGTTTGGCATAAAAGGAGGGCTTCATATACTTTACCTTGAACTCCCAGGTCCTTCCTCTGTAAAAGCCTCAACTGCGCCACCAGGAATGGTAAGACAAAGTGACGCTTTTAAAAAAGATAGCAGGCGCGGCGATGGCACAACTCCTCTGTCAGTTGTGGGGTCCAACTTGCCAATTCGGGACGGCAATTTCGTGTCCAAACTGTTGTCCCTATAATATATGATGTGCTATATGATGCCTTGGAGAACCGCGTTGTGCCTTGCCAGCGCCGCTGTATGAGTTACGCGTTTCCATGCTCCGATTTTTCCGCGTGTCAAAAGAAGCCGCTATGAAAGTCACAGCAGTGGTGAAACACCAGTGGTGCGATGGAAGAATGGCAGCCCAACGATCTGAGGTGAAGGAAAATGAATCGTTTGGATGTTTGATGTTTGAGTGCAAAGCCCATCCTTTCGATGGTTCAGAAATCCTGCGCCAGTTGATACGGAAAATATATCCCATTGTTTACAAGATTTCATACATCCAAGGTTGTGCAGGATTTCTTCCATCAACAGCAGTAAGAACCCTGCCCATACTCAGTTCCATTCATCATATTGTTCATCCAGATGGAATAAGTACGCTTGTTTTTTTTATCAAAGGACATCATATACTTGTTGAAAAGTGAGAACCAATGCAGATGAATCTCATGTTACGTTCCAAGTGAAAGATGTTGGAGACATCTTGATCAAAACATCTCGTTCAAAGGTTTGGCCTGATAGTTCAGCATAGGAGCCACAGATTTGAAAGGGATCGATTGTCGCTTCAAAGATATATTCCAACACTTCCAAACATGTTTCCTTGGTCATCCCCCAAAAAAAGGCCAATTCCCCAACTCCATGAGATTGGCTTAGGGCTACCCGCCCGCTGTGTTTATCCTTAAGGCCCCCCGGCAGCTTGGATTTTCCAATCTCGTTCCATCAGGAAGCCGAAAACGGCCAGCTCTGTGGGATTGGAGTTATCTTCCTTGGAGGTGGTTTCAACAGCCAGGGTCGCCCGGAAGAGAGAGTATATAGGTCACTTCCATGGGGCGATGAATGTTTTTACCAGGCCATGGAATCGGAATCACACCGGATTTTTTTATGTTTGCAACCTGTATGAATCAGGAACACAAAACCGGAATTCAATGTCTCTCCAACGGATATTCCAAACCAATATGAAATTTAGTTACCAACAGATTGACCTTTTGGTGGTGCCAAGTAGAGCTGGGTGCTGTGTTAGTTGCACAAGCTTTCACCGCTTCAATGTGGAGATGGTTGACTGTTTCAGCCGCAGGTTCCTTTTATATAAATGGAAAATGGATTATAATGAATTTGTTGGTTGAACAAGGTACCCTCCAGTCAACTAACCTATCCCACTTGGGGAAGTTCGGAAAATCATCGACTCAAAAGTGCCGGCTGGGAAGGGACATGTTATTTCCCAGGAGTGTACTTTATTTTGCCAAACTGAAACCACTACAAGTCTGGTCAGCTGGTCGCGGAACTCAGGACCAAACCTTTCGAGAGTATTTGGAGGAAGTCACAGTGTCAGTGCCTCAAAGCCACTGTTTTTCAAACAAATGTGATACTTTTGATGGCTGAAATCCTGCCAACTAATTGTTGCATATATATATATATATATTTTTTTTATAATAAAAATTGATGTATTTGCGTTAATTGATTTATTTATCATTAATTATTATCGAATATCATTGGTATATATATATTTGTGCTTGTTTGTTGGATGTTTTCCATATCAACTCTTCAAGGAATTCTTTCATTAACCATATGAAGGACCAAGGAGGAGAGTCCAGGTGATGAGAGTTTTTTCCCCACAGAAAAATTTCAACAGCTGCCATTCGAGATGCGATGGTTTGGAAAAGCTACTATTGTCCTTTGGGCCAATTCCCAACCCTTTGGCAAAAGGGTAAGACCCCTTACCCATCGTGTGGTGGTGGGGCACTTGAAGGGTCCCCTTGGGCTTTCCGAATTGGACACTAACTGCCGTTGGAAGCCGAACGGCAGGTCGGGCCAATCTCTATACAAGTTGCTGCGCCTCGAAGGCTTGAGTAGATAGATGATGAGGATGTTCGCTGGACCCCACTGAAATGAATCATTAAATGGGACCCATTTCAGGGCAATCAAGCTTGATGCAAATGTATGGTAGTATTGAGGGAAGTCCCCTTAATAGTGCCTTAGTTTCTGTTGGGAATATATTGACCCCTAAAACTGCACTTGCATTTGTAGAAGGTGACATGAATGTTTGTATTGCAATTGATCTTTGATGGCCATTTTGGTGGTTTCTGACTTGTTGGCACCTGGATTTGCGGAGGTATTGGGTAAACAGGACACAAGCAAGCACTTAGATTTGAAAGTGTGATGAGTGGATCGATGCAAGGGCACTGGTAGTTGATGAATGCCCCCAAAAAGATTCAAGGTCAACATGGATAGACTGAGAAACCGTGAAACTGTGGTTTGTAGGGTGCCCAAATTTTGAGTTTCCTCACCATAATAAAAGAAAGTATATACAATTTAGATATTTCAATACATGCAGTGTATGGATTTGTTTGTTTTCATCACGGTACATCATAGTACTATACGTCCATGTGCGAAGCGTTAAATTGTCCCATTAGATGCCCCGTGTTCGGGTCAATTACACGTTGTTTGAGCAGCATGGCTAAATTCAATCATAGCATTAGTTTGCTGCTGATGATACAATGTTTTTGTCTAAGTTTACATACATATGTTACATACATACATACATACATACATACATACATACATACATACATACATACATACATACATACATACATACATACATACATACATACATACATACATACATACATACATACATAGCCTCATCTAAATTTAGAATCCATAACCACATCATACACGAGGCATTAGCAAAAGTATGGAGTTTGGAATTCTGAGACAAGGATGCAAGGATGAAACCTCCTAGGTCCTAAGCTATGTGCCAAATGACGCATTTGTTTGTATCAACGCCATGTGCTTATCATCATCACCAACCATCATGGTGCGAGACGTCTTTGAATAAGTACAATGGTCATTAGAAAATAAGTTAAACTGTGTGAAATAACATCAACTTCTTGATGTTGTTTTTCACCATCACTTTCCAGTAAGATTGTCGCAAGGAACGCACCCTTGGTGGAACTGTTGCATCGTTCGCGTTCCTATAGGAGGTCATTTTTGTTTGGCACCGATGGCCCCGTTGCCTGGCCTGTCGCCATTTTTGTTCAAAGAGCTGCCAATTCAACGGACCAACGGAGTCTTTTACAACACTGCAAACCTGACCATTTCAAGACCACCAAAACACCAAAATCAACATGTTTTTCAGGGGGGGGCGGTTTGTTCCACCGAAGTTTGGATAGAAACCCTGCCGCTTTTAAAAAAAAAAAAATATCAGGCCCATTGTCAAAGAGTGCTTCGTTGCTTCATATGGCCGACTCCCTTCCAAGGAATCATGTAGATCGCACCTTTTTTTGAAATACAAATTATAGCCACATTAAACCACATCACAGCCACATCACAGACTACCACTCTAAAATCACAATTTTTCCCACCCACGTGGGGTCGGACCGGGTCACCTTCTTCGTGCAGTGACTTGGTGGAAGCTCACATTTTCGTTGGAAAAAAACACAGAACCAGTAGCCCTCCACAAAATAGAGCAGTATGGGGCTTGGATATGTGGTTTGGAAATGGATCATGATTTTTTCCATCCTAAAAAAATAAACTGGAATCATGTGAGGGTGATATTTTTTGGAAGTTGCTGAAAATTGTTGAAAGACTCAATCCTAGCTAAATGCAAGCTTACTGTTTACCCAACAAATGCCCAGATATTTTGATGTTTTAAACGGCCGGTTCGGTGTTTGCTTCCAAATCTATCATTTCATGGCCGTGTCGGGGCCCCGGCCACGGACCGGGCAGATCACTGCCTTTCAGTCAAGCGGGGCCCCAGGCCATGATGTCAAAAGTGCATTGGAGTGTGGCCACCAACATGTTCTAGTTTTATATAGTTTTATAGTGTTTCTCTTCTGGGAACTTGCATGTATCCTCCCGGTTGTTACCATACTTGTGAAGATTCTCTTCATTTTCTGGAGGCATATCATCAAAATATGTGCATATAATAAATAGATATCATTTTGCCTGGAGGGTCTATGTTGTGTCTTTTTTGTGGCCTCAGGGTGTCAGAGGTTGCAAAATCCTAAAACATGAACATCATTTGTTAGTAGAGAGGCTTCAACATCTTCAACAGCCTTGTTGCTGTTTTTGTAGGTTACAAAGACGACAAAAAGCATCCCGGTGATCCAATTCATCCCAATTTGAGTTCGCCTAGGTCGAGAGGGACATGGAAGTGGATATGGAAATGTGGCTTCCATCTGATGAAGGGATCATCGCCAAACCCTACAACAGTTGTAGAAATGCCATCGATGCTCGGTTTATGAAGGTTGATGATTGGAAATTGGAAGGGAAGGAAGTAGCATCAAGAAATAGGTAGATGTCGTCAAGACGAGACAAGACAAGGACAGAAGTAGAGTGTGATTTGAGGTATGTTATATAGTTTCTTACTGCATGTCACTCATGAAAGAGCAAGTATTAATACTAATATACATGTTATAGATATAGATGTATCCAGTGTCTTCAGACATCAATATTCAGAAGTTCGATTTCAGGAAGAGTTGCATACAAGTCCCTTTATCCTCTTGACGTACTGTATATACTTAAACCATCTTAACCCCCAAAAAAATCGTTCTCATTCCCGTCTCCATGTGCGTTTTTTCTCTGTTAGTCCTGTGTGTCAAACCTCAGGACTTTGCACAGCAGAAAAAGTCTGAGTCTGAGCCAGTGGAGCAACTTGGATTCCGAAGATTTCCCGAGAGAGACCTTGGCCCAAAAAACAGCAATTTCCCGGGCCCAAAAAAACAGTTCCAGTTTCGTGGAGGGTGACCCAACGAATTGTACCCTATATGGAAACATATACCAAACCGCCGTTTGGTATATGTTTTGAGTCGATGATTTTCCACCTTTTTGTTTCGGTGGGATATATTAGCGTTGGAGGCTAGACCAATGAAAAACCTATGGAGTTATCAACTTTTCAACATGGTTGACTCCAAAAAAGACGGCGTTGCTGCCTATTTGCACCTCAATACTGTAGGCTCCTATGTCTCTTTCCAGAGTCCAATTCGCATGAATTTGTTTCCATGATTTTGATCCCCATGAAGGATCCATGGGAATGGTATTTATAAATATTTGCATATATACATTCCTACCTAAATATATGATATACCATAAACGGATCCTATGGGTATATTAGGGTTGGTTGTGTTTTTGTCGCACCTTTTTTCAGGCCGGAAGAAAGAAGGGTGAAAACGGAGCACAGAACATTGGAGGACCTCCAGGGAGGGAGTTTTCAAAGGGGGAAAGCATGTGAACGGCTTGTTGAAGTCATTGGTTGAACATATATGGGTGTTTCCAAAAATAGTGGGTTTTCCCCCCCAAATCATCTATTTTAATAGGGGTTTTCCATTATAAACCATCCATTTTGGGGTACCACCATTTTAGGAAACACCCATATGTTAATTGTTTATACTGACCCCTTTTAAGGATGGTTAAGTGACCTCCAACGATCGGGGATGAAAAGGTCGCGGCTTGAATCACCTGGTGGGTAGTGGTTTCAAATATTTTTTTTTCACCCCGAACCTTGGGGAAGATGAACCCATTTTGATTAATATTTTTCAGATGGGTTGGTTCAACCACCAACCAGAAATTAATTGTTTATACTGTTGATGAATGTGAACATCCTGCTAAAAGTTGATATATATATATATATATGAAAACCGATTGCAGAAAAAGTAGGGAGATTCTCCATATCACTTGGCCATGAGTTGTGTTTATGGCGTGCTATGGATTGAAATTGGTGGACACTCCAAAAGTAGCCTGCCAATATCATACTGGAAGTAAATCTATAGATATGGTCCAGTAAAAACGGCTAGCTAGCTGGGAAACTCCACATGTTCTTGTTTGAACATCCATATTTAGTGAGTCAAGATGTTTATTTTGGCATCTTTTGCTCTTTGGTTTCATTGCCCGGCCTTGATTTTCCAGCAGAAAAAGCATGGAAAAAGCCACCATTTGGTCGATGCATGATGTGTTCGACCCCCAGGAAGCGCCAAAGACCAAACAGATTCAGATGGTTCTGACCGACGCGGAGCCAAAAAAAAAGCGGGAATTTCACAGTGGTGTGTGGTTAGGGAATTCCTGGATCAACCTGATGGAAGCCGGAAAATCATCGACTCTTTCAAGTGCGGGTTGAAAGGGTAGAGGATATGGCAGTTTCTGTGGAGAGGATTGGTAAGGGTTATTTAGTAATCATACCACACAAATGCACATGAATTTGAAGAAACCACCATTCGGTTTGATGTCCCCTATCACTCGCAAACTTCTTTTGAGTTTTGCAGGATGGCCAACACAAATGCAAGAATCATTGAAATGCTTATGACCACAAAATTTGAAAATGACAACCAAAAAATACCGGGGAGCGAAGGAGCTGGTAGCAGGCGCTTATGCATTTTTGTCACTGTTTTTCTGAAAATTCATGATTTGAAAAAATGCTGAGAAGGACACCCTACCAACTATATACCTCTGTATATCACCATGGATTCTCTATATTTGTTCCTTTTTCTTGCATTGAGTTTGCTTCGTTCCCTGAAGCATTGATACCCTTCAAAGCTTACAGGAGCAGCGACAGCAGCATTTGTTGCGCTGTGGTTCTCGTGTCAGTGGCGCCTCCCGGCAAAGTGGTAACTCTGGCCTCTTGGCTGCCACAAGAAGCTGGGAGATGCGCAGGGGATTGATATCTTCGCGCCTGAAAAGATGGCGGACCTGAAAAGTAGTAAATCCCAACTATCCATGGGGCTACAGTAGTTTTACGGACTGTATCTTGCATATTTGCATACGGTATACGGCAGTAGTTTTACGGAGTGTATCTTGATGTATCTTGCATATTTGTATACTATTGTATACTGTATACATCTTTAATATATACATTTCTTTGTTCATAATGTGCATATATATATATTTATGTGTGTGTTCTTTAGATACGAAATATTATATGATCTGTGCATGTAGTAATTGCAGCCTATTTTCAATTAAAAAACTGGGTCAGGATCCAATGATTGCATATAGTTTCTACTCGTATGCACTATGTAGCATGATTCAGAATTCAATCAGTTCGCAGTTTGTTGAAAATGCAACATTTTTTCTAACCTCGCCGACCCCAAAAGCTAGAAACGTGATTTGGTATATACAAATACTTTTGGGAAGTTTAACCTAGAAAAGTTATCTTCCGAATAGGAAATGCCTCTTCCAACCATGATTTTTCAGAGGCTATGTTGAGCTTCGGGGGGTAGACGCTACATGTTTTTTCATGAACAAATCGATCTTAATTTGGTGCTGTTGATTCAACTTTGGTGGAATTTGTTGAATGTTTCCCATGTAGATCTAAATCTTAATCCATGTCCCATAGTTTCCATGTATGGTACATTTACTTAGATTTTAGGTTGACTTTTGATGATAGTAGGTAAACGAATAGACCAGTTCCATGGATCCTAATGGGTACTTGATGCATATGGCCATGGCATTTTTTCGAAGGAGCGACGGGCACCAGCGGTCCCTCCACATGTGAAACAGAAAGTGATGCCACCGGTGGTGATGGCTACTTTGGAAGTTGGAAGAAAAGCATCTTGGCAAATCGGAAAAACCACAACTGTTACCCTCCACAAATCGCTAACAGTTTGCCCTTGGGTTCACCACACCAATTACTGCTAGATATCCCTGATATTTATACAACCATTTGAAAATCCAAATGGTTTGAAGGTGATTTCATTTCCTCTCAGATTTGGTCCCTTTTCAGGAAACATGTTAGTTTTAGGGAGATATTTGTTTACCTTGGACGTGCAACTGGTAGTTACTAGTGGGAAATCCTGTGTTTGATATGGGTATCGTGGCGGTTCCAAGGAAACCCACCCGGGGTCGGCTTGCAGGGTAAAATGATGGCGAATCATCCGTCAATACAACCTGATGGGACCGGAAAATCAAGTGGTTTAAAAGAAAAATCATCTTCCAAAACTCCATTTTGGGGTTCCATGTTCATTTTTCAGGGTGTAGAGCATTGTAAATGGATGCGTGCTTTTTCTTCAGTAACTTGAACAGCTATGATATCATTGCAATTGATTAATTAATTGAATTTCCCAACTGAGAACCAGCTAGAGAATTCTGCAGCACTTCTGTTTGTATTGAAGCCCTGGAAAATATGGTAGACTAAACGGATGCGATTTCGACCCCGCTCCGGCTGGTGTAGCTGTTGTGGTCTATACATGAAAACGGTGCATTCAGCCACCACACAGCAATGAAAAAAAACATGACAATGGTTGTTTAGGGAATATAGGGAATATACTTCCCAGTTTTATAGGAATATAATAAAGCATTATAAGGATCCCTATTAAACAACCAGTATTTCGTATTGTCGGAAATTATGGACCAACATATTTGACTCCTTGTTTTCCCAAACTTAGGGACCCAAAACCCCGTTTCCAATACACACATTGACACTCTTTTGTGTTGAGGATTTGGAGGGTTCCCTTTTTGAGACACCCATCTGGGAGCGGTAAAGGGGTTGCGGTTGTTTGCGCATGTTTCTCAAGGATGTTTACATTCGTCAATTCTTATGTTTACAGAGTCTCAGGCAGGAGAAAGAACATGGTAAACAAAGTGTTTTAACTCATTGGAGGTGAACGATGAACGATGAGGAACATAGAAAATTACGGAGGAATTGTTTCACCATTTTAAGGTATATAAGGGATTATGCTACCTAGTTTTGTAGGGCTTATTATTCATAAACCATCATAAGGATCCCTACTCAACAACCAAGTATGTCTCTGTATAATTTCTGAATTGCATTATCGTCACTACATGTCACTACATGTCTCTTGCTTTTTTGTTGCCATACCAAGGTGTGAAAAGGATGTTTTCATCTGGACGCATGATGACAAGCAAGACTTTTTCAGAGACTCTCAGCCTGCATCACTTGACTCTCTGTTTATCCATATGCTTTAAGGCTTAGCGATGTTTGCATTTAGTATCATATACTTGTTGCTTTCATTCGTAGAGGATTGCACCCACAATTTTGTGTAATTAGTGAAAACAGGGTGATTTTGTGGGCAACATCATAAATAGCAATCGCAATATTTCAACTACAGTCCCTGAAATGAACATTTTTGGCCCTTGAAAAATGGATGGTTGGAAGATGATTTATTTATATATATTTATATTTATTTATTTATTCATTTATTTCCTTTTGAGACCCTCGGCCAATTATGGAGGGGTGAAACATCGTCAGTTTCATGGAGGGTTTGCCCTCGGCTACTTGCCGTGGGCGGTCCGCCGAGCAAGGAGCGACTATTGCGAAATAGCCTTTGACTTGTTGGAATTGAGTTTGGCAGTTTGCGTCTCTTGGCAGTGACATGAAATGGAGCGGGGGGAAAAGCGGGAGGGATTTTATTGTAAAGTTTCCAGGATGGAAGCAACATCACGCAGAAACTGGAGATGTATATGTGATGTTTTGGTTTAAATCATTTTGATTGGCACACCAGGCACACAATTTGGTTGCGTTTCATGAACTTTAAGCAATCTTAGGATTGTACATCAACGCATATCGAGATTGAACGTAGGCCATGTCTTGTCGCTTAATCAAGATGTAATATTCAGATATTCATTCACATTATAATTGCAAAAATGACTGGAACACAACAAAATCTACTCTTTCGCCTTGTTGTTCATGTTGCCTTATATTCATATATCATATATATATATATACAGCATATGTACTGTATTATGTGTTTATATGAATATACTATATTGTATTTATGCATTTACAACTTATAAAAGGTTTGAAGTACTGCACAGAACATTAAAGCTTACGGGGAAATCGCGTTTTCCTGCAACATCTCCTCCGGCACCGTAAACGGAGGATGCCAACGCCGAGCAAAGCCGGGAATTTGCCATGAAAGTTTCAGAGGAGTGGAGTCAACGGCGGCATCTTTGCCGATGACTTTTGCCATGGTTTGGGCGGTGTAACCCTCCTGAGTCAACATTGCCTTTTGTGGAGATCATGATGGGATTTTGGGGATCAAGGATGCTTGTGTTGCCGGTGGATGGATAAATATATGTTTACAAGTTCTGCATACAGTTTATGATTATGAACGTGGAAGGGGGGAAGGGGGTTGGACATCACTCGGTGCAGGACCGGAAGACTTTCAAAGCCCTGAAGCGTTTGACCATGCTGGCAAGGGTTGTTGGACTCATTCCCGGAGGCTCCACAGGGGAAAAAAAACGAAAGCAACGAAATCGAACTTGGCATGGGTTTTTTTGATGATTAAACACGTGACTGATCACTGAATTGTGCTTTATTTTTGGCGCATTGTGGTTTGCTTCATAGTGCGTTTTCAGTTTTTTGATAAGTTCCACATTGCCACCAATGCCTCAACAATTGGTAGCGAGAAATGGCAAGTTATTTTGCATAAAGGCGGGGTAGGTAGCAACCAAGAGCTTACAAGAACCTATGATTTGAGACAGTTTCTTGCAGACAAAGCTGGCAAGGCCTGCTTTTTGGGATGTGAGAAAAGGCCCCCTAGCTTGACCATGTAGGAATCTACACCCCAATATCCTCCAGGGGCTGAAAGTGATGCAGTTGCCAGACCCGAAGTTTGACAGCAAAAGCCCCTGAAAAGTTACCGAAACCCAAGAGGCAAGTATAGTCTTCTAACCACCATTTTTCAGGGGCGAGCTCTTTAACTTCGGGAGGGTATGCATTGAAGACATTCAAATGCCACCATTGCAACTTGAATCCATACCATGCCGGCAATTTGCACGCCATTCAAGTAATTCAGCCTGATTTCATTCATCCCGGCTTGGCTGTGTCGGTTTCGAAGACTCTCTCAGCCGGGTAATCCAGACAGGTGGAGCAAATGAGTGGCATTTTTGGCCCAAAAGCATGGAAATCACTAACAGTCAAAGCCCCTTTCATTTTATGAAGTTCTGAAGAGCCCATTTCTAATTCTTCCTGGGTAGTGGTTTCAAATGCTGTATTTTTTAATGTTCACCCTATTTGGGGAAGATTCCCATTTTGACCAATATTTTTCAAAGGGGTTGAAACCACCAACTATAGTTTCCTTTTCACCAATGAATTTAGTAGGAGGAGGATACATCCCGGTCCCATATCTTTGAAGGCACATCCCATCGATTCCCATGAATCCAGCAAGCCCCATTTTTGTAGTGACAGAAAGGTGATATAAGATGGTCATCCGAAAGACAAAAATGGAATGCATCAATAAATGTATATATATATACTGTATATATATCTACATAGATTTATATACATATACATTCTTATTGAGCACGCATCTATAGTTAAACTTAAGAACATGTTTACATTTTTTACATAAAGTTTCTACAATGGTTTGAGTTTTGCAAGGTTGAACTGTTTTAACTTCCTGATAATGGCCCGATTTATCCCAGGAATCCATCCCCAAATAACTTTTCTCCGGAGGCAATGGACCTGGTGACATGGGCCTGAAGCTCAAAGGGGAACTGCGGAAGCCACATCCAAGGAAGGCCTGTAAAAAAGTATGATAGTAGTTGATCTATGTTTGTTTTTTTTGTTGTTTAATATATTTATAGTAAATTATTTATATATATATTTTTTTTTTCATGTGTGTGTGTGTTATTTATATGCATTTGTTTAGTCTTGATTTATATTTATTTATATAGATATATACAGGATAGTACATGTTTTTGCTGCTTTGCATCGTTGCTTTAGTATGGCATTCATGGACTTCTCCAAATTCGCATTTTGAACATATGTTCATTTCCATATGCCGTGATTGGAGAATTTGCACTCCTGAAATACAGCTTCATAGATCATTTTTATGTTTTTTGTGTACAGATGCGACAATACCTTATGAGTCGCACTCAAGAATGATAGGTATGACTGTTCATTGACTCTTGATTTGTTATCGTGTCACATGTTCATGTTGTTGTTCGCCTGGATTCATCCCATGTTGTGGGTCCGTACGGCATGGCTTACTTACTTTTCTTCCCATGGCAAAGTTCTCTGTAAGAAGTGTTTGAATTCTTTGTAGTGTACTGGAAACATCAGCTGTCTCCGATCTATATGCTACCCTCCGTGAAACTAACAGCAAAAGCTCTGAAAATAGGCCGGGCCCCAGAAGGAAAGGCTTGTCTTGCAACCATCCTTTTTCAGCTGCGAACATGTTGGTTTCAGGGAAGACAATCATTGATAATTTGCCATCTTTCTTATTCTCAGCAACCCTGCATTTTCAATAAAAATGTGTTTCAGCATATAATACATCCCTGAAAATTAACATAGTTCACCTAAAATTCACCCATTGGCAAAAGGAAAATAATCGTACAAACCTCCATTCATGTATGTATCCAGGATGTATCCAAACCCACCAACCCATCATCCCCGCCACTGTTGCTAAGGTCTAGGTCCATTGTCCTCACAGTTGTTGGTGCCGCCACGGGACTTGGCCAAAGCCTTTGTTCAGGACATGGTGTGTAGGGATGTTTAAGGGTGATTTCTGATGGAACCAGAGAAATGGTGATATTTGGTGATTTAGGGGTGATTTGCTATGGTAGTTTCAGGGAGGGCAACCAAAGAAATGCGGATACATCGTGATATTTGGTGATTTGGGGATGAATTTTGATTTACACTCCCCAAAAGTAACATGTTCGCACCTGAAAATAGGCCTGCTCAAAGGAAACTCATCTTCCAACCCTGGCGTTTCAGGTGCTATGGTAGGTGGCCCGGGAGGGCAACCAAAGAAATGGTGATATATGAGGTGATAGAGTGACTTAAAACATCTTAAAACCAATACCCCCCCTGAAAA